>JAYMSR010000567.1:0-13362 GCA_036897825.1 Plantago rigida | reverse complement strand
ATTATAGCAAAACATTTGCAAAAAATCGAATTATAAATATTTTATCAGGAGCTAAAAAGTTAGTTGGTGGTTAAAACCTATGTTTTAAAATTCGGGTCCGACCGGGCGGTCGGACCGGTCGGACCGCGAAACCGGTGTCAAGCGGCTAGATTATGCCCAAAAAACCGCCCTGAAACCGGACTTCCCAGAACCGGTAAAACCGGCCCAAAACCGGATTGGGCCGGTCACCCGCCGGTTCCAGCGGTTTTCGGGGCAAGTCTGTAAACAACTAAAGAGAAATGGCTTTTTTGCAATAAACAACCAAAAAATCCCAAAAAATCAACACACAAACTAAACCTAACAGATCTCATATTCTCATTCTCCGATTCTGCATTTCTGCTCTGATTTTACAGTCCTTCGATCGGTCCTTCTCCTTCCAGGCTTCCACCATCGTCCTTCGCCTTCTTCATCATTCGCGGCTTCGCCTACTTCCGACTTCCGATCTCAGGCGGCTTCGCCTACTCCGACTTCCGATCTCAGGCGGCTCCTTCCTTCCGACTTCCGAAGCATCAAATTCCGATCTCCTGCCGTTCGAAACTTCGAATTCAAAGGTAAGCCGTTCTTGTTCCGTTCCATCTCCTGCTGTTCTAATTTCTGAAGTTCTGCTTTTTCATTTCATTTGCCGTTCTCCTCGGCTTTTTGGGTACAAAATACTCTTCAATGTTTACTCCGTTTAGTATCTTGATCGAATTTATTCTGTATGTTTCATTTGGAAAGTTGTCATTTTTCCGCTTTTCCTAAGGTCTGTTTAGTGGCAAGAATTTATTGATTTCTAGATTGGTGATTTTTCTTACTCTGTTTGGTTTCTGTTGTATTGAATGCTATAGAAACAATTTCAGAAATTTGGGAATGTTGAATTGAGTGAACACTTTTTTATTGTTTTGAGTGTTTGATTGGAATTAAAGGAGTCCGAGCATCAGTTTCCTGTTGCGATCGATTTGTTTTAGGCTTTAGCATCATTAACTTGTTCATAGAGAAGAACTGGTACTTGAGAACCCAAGGAAAGAAGTAATAGTTGAATGTCATTGTAATTTGTAAGTTCATATATAATTGGTATTGTGTCATTTCTCATCTATATTGGTGATTACCTGTTGGTGTTGACGAACATATATGGTGATTAAGATTTTAGACATCACGTGGTGGGCTAACGTTCGTTTCTGTCTCGGAGCACTTTTTTATTTCTTTTTTAAGAGAATCCTACGTTTTCAACAATAGAAACAATATATAATAGAAGGAATACTGAGGAATTTCTGCGAGTCTATTTACGAACAGCGAAGGTCCTTACACAAATTTCTATTTATCCTGTTCTTTAGAAATAAAATAAAGAATTTTATAAAGATCTTGTTTTGGTTCTTGAGAGCTTTTAATGAGCCGCCTTAGCTTGTGGGCGAGTAGATTCGAATCGATTTCAAGTCTACAGGTGCCCGGGTTTTATTTTATGTGCAGGCAGGATGTTTTGTTAAAATTTCCAGAGTTTGGTACTTAAAAGTTGGAACTTCTGTTAAGAACTTTTGGGTACATGTTTCATTTGCCATGGTTTTGTGTTTTCCAGACTTCTAGTTAGTTGTTCGTGCATTTCCTTCTTAAAGTGTTATTTTAAGCGAAAGGCCTAAAGGAGACTTTTCTCTTTTCTTCCAGATTGAATATCGATTCTCAGTGCGTATGGAGTCTTCTCAATCAGCATCCCATACCGTTCCATCTGGAGCTGCTTCTAGTTCTACTCCTTCAACTCAGTCGACAACATTAGGTAGTACGGGCACTGGCAATGCTAATGTCCGACAAAGACAGGATCCGGCTTGGGAGTATGTTACCGATGTAACAGTAGTCGGTAAGAAGAGCACTCTTGAATGTAATTTTTGTCATAAGAGGTTTGGTGGTGGAGGTATCCATAGGATGAAAGAACACTTAGCTCAAATAACTGGAAATGTTAGTAGTTGTCGAAGTGTTACACCTGATGTTATAATTGCGATGAGAAGGTTAATAGATGAACATGCAAACTCTAAAAAGAATAGAGGCAAACCGGATACTTGTGATATAGCTGGAGAAGAAGTTGAAATCTTATTGCCTAATGATTTGAGTGCTGATGCTTCGAATAAAAGGAAAAAAACTGTGTTTGGAAACTTTAAGATGCCTGGTGCAACAGTAAATCTTTCTCAACCTAGCTTAAAATGTGCATGGCAAACTAAAGAAAGAAAGCATGACACTGATATGGCTTTGGCAAATTGGTTTTATGATGCTTGCATACCTATAAATGCTGTGAATTCTAAGTTTTTTAGACCCGCTATGGAGAAGGTAGCGTCTATGGGTTCTGGCTATACTCCTCCTAATTATCATGCTTTGAGAGTTCCATTGTTGAAAGAGGCTAAAACATCAGTTACATTGTCTATTGACGCACTTCGTGCTAAATGGGTTGATAGTGGGTGTACAATAATGGGGGATGGATGGAAAGATCAGAGTAGCAGGCCTTTGATAAACTTTTTAGTTTATAGTCGCTATGGTGTGTCATTTATTAAGTCTTTTGATGCATCACGTGTCAAGTCAAGTTCCACACTTTTGCGTGATCTGTTTGCAAGTATAGTGGAGATTGTAGGGCCTGATAATGTTGTTCATCTGGTAACTGATAATGCGGCTAACTATAAGGGTGCTGGAAAGTTGTTGAATGAGAGATATCCAAAAATTTATTGGTCACCATGTTCTGCTCATTGTCTGAATTTGATTTTGGAAGATATTGGCAAGTTCACATCGGTTTCATCATGTGTCAACTTTGGCTCTAAAATATCTAGCTTCTTTTACAATAACAAATGGTGTCTTGGTTGGTTGAGAGCTAGGCCTGGATGGACTGAAATAGTTAGGCCTGCTAATACTAGGTTTGGTACAAATTTCATTGCCTTGAAGAGTCTTTATGAGCATAGAGCGGATTTGGAGGCCTTGGTTTTGTGTCCTGAGTTTCGTGAAAATTGTAATAATGACAGAGGTAAGGCAGTTAGAGAAGTGGTCTTAAACAACAGGTTTTGGAGTAATTGCAATGTTGTGGTGAAGATTTTGGAACCTCTTATGCGACTTCTGCGCATTTGTGACACGGATGAGAAGCCTTCTTTAGGCTATGTTTATGAGGGGTTGGAGAGAGCCATTAGAGGAATAAAAGAGTTGTTCAAAGGTGATGAAGTTAAGTATAGCCCATTTGTGAATGTTATTGATGAAAGGTTTGAAAGAATGTTGAATTTGCCTCTTCATGAAGCTGCTTATTGGTTGAATCCTGCATTTCAGTATGATCCCGATCATTCAATACCTTCTCAAGCTTTCTCGGGCTTGCTTTTGATCCTTCAAGACTATTATAAAGATCCTAAAGTAGTCGATGAGATTGCCACATTTCGTGAGGGTATGGGTTCATTTTCAAATGCATTAGCTAGGGCTTCTGCAAAAACTAGTTCTCCAGGTATGTTGTTTTACATTTTGTATAATATGTCAACTTATATATCGATACCTATTGGCATATTGTAATTTTTGTTAATGTAATGTGTTTGTTACTTATTTTCAAATACGTTTTCTTAAGATGAATGGTGGAGAGTATGGGGAACCTCCGCACCGAGGTTACAGAAGCTTGCCGTGAGAATTTTGAGTCAAACATCATCTTCTTCCGGGTGTGAACGTAACTGGAGTGTATTTGAGCGCATTCATACTAAGAAGAGGAATAGATTGGAGCATGAAAGGTTGAATGATCTTGTTTATGTCCATTACAATTTGCGCTTGCAAGATCGGTATGTCTATCTTTGTATAAGTGATCATTTTGCTTTATTAATCTTGGATTAGCCATTATGATTACTAACTCAAAATTACTCTTCCCTTTGTCGTCATTGTAGTTGTAAAAATAAAATGGACATGTTTGATCCACTTGATTATGAATGCATCGATAAGGTGGATTCTTGGATTGTTGATGATGACACTGAAGGTCAAGAAGGTGAACTTATGGTAACACCTATTCCAAGTAGTGATGGTGATGCTTCACAATCCACAACTTCGAGAGGTACTGGTTAATTGTTATGTATATTTTGAGTTTTCCATTGGGTGTATAATTAGTTATGCATTTTGTTGGTCATTATATAATCTATATCTTTTGTATTTAGAAAATGCAGAAAATATTACAACAAATGAGAACGATGATGTCGATTTGGACAACTTTGGAAACATAGGCTTGGATGGCATTGAGAACTTGTTGGACGAGGATGATGTACCAAATGATGGCGCCATTTGACATTAGTTGTTCACTTTTGTTTCTTTTGCAAACTTAAGACATTCTAATTATGCTTTGAACTCTCGTATTATTGTTGAGTTTGATCTTTTATGATTGTAATGTGGATGATTCATGATTTGATGGCTTGATGCCATTTTTGGTGACTCTTTATTTTTATGTTATTGGACTCATTTTTATTTTTATGATTTTATGATCTATATGTGTTTGGATTTTTTTAATTTAATATCTGAGGGTATATATATTAAAATGACGTCATACCGGCTCTATTCGGTTGAACCGATCCGACCCGATTGAACCTTTTTTGAAAGGTTACCGACTCAACCTCCGGTTCCGGCTTTTAAAACATAGACACAAACAATAGAAGATTGTTGATGGATGTGGTCAATCAACAATAGAACACATAAGGGAAGGAAGGTTTTGCGGATCCTACATGTTTTTGTTTCTTGTATAGAAAAGCGTAGAATTTTTGCCGAGAAGAACTAAGAATCACGCTAAAACTCTTAAAAGTGGTGTAATTAAAATTTAAAAATCTAAGGTTACTCGATTTTCCGAAAAAATAACAAAGAGTTTGGTTCTTGCTAAGATTCTAAAAGAAGTTGAATAAGGAATAAAACGTGACAAGGAAGAAGCAAAACCTATTTAAATCCAAACCACACATAATTAACGTGAACTAGATGATTAATGTTAATTAATAACCTGAGTACTAAACATATAGATTAAGTAAAAGAAAAATTAATTATACTTAAGTAAATTATGAGGTGTTACATAAATAAATAAACTATACTAATAAATTGAAATTAGTTAAACAAACAAAAATAAGATGGTCCTATTTGACGTACTCAGAAACCACCGTATCCTATTTTCCGGACGCTGCTTCACATGAAGACCTCAATCAGCCGAAGTTTGAATCTGTCAGGTTCACCTTTCCTTTGCCAGTAGTGATGCCCATGAGACCCAAGCGATGACGCAACTCATCTTCAGATACAGCATGCATGGTATATCAATTCTTAATAGGTTCTACCTGCTATTTAGTGTTTCGGTAAATAACCATGACCGATTTAAATGATTTTTGGTACCAAAAGGTGAGAAGAATTACCATTTCCACGAATTCAAATATAAAACAGTAAAATTTGCGTTACATATTTGACCTGGTCGTCTTGTTCTTCTCCTGCACCTCAACATGGAGGAGTCATCGACGTTTCTATTCAAAATTTTCCTACCAAATTTCATTCCTGCTCTTCCATTGTCAACGGAGTCTGATTATCCAACCTAGCCAAAACAATCCTAATCGATCATTGATTTTCGATGAATCGGACCGAAAGCCCCGTTTACGCTCGCCAATGGAGCAGTCAAACACCCAGCGCCACCGGTTCACCAGTTCATCCTAGGTCCAGGCTTCCGACGAGTATGTCCACTCTACGAAGGACTCACAACGCTGCGGCGGCACAGCACCTGGCCAAGGTCATGGCCAGTAAGACCGGTGACGATGATGATGACGATGATTTCGGTTTTCAATTTACTGGAGGAAATGGTAATTTTGGCAGTAGCAGGAGTGGAAGTAGTAATAGGAGCAGCACTGGTGGTGGTTTTTCGGGGATTTCGCTTCCTAGGTCCACGAATAGGTATCCTTCGCCTTCGGTAAATGTTACACGAACTGATTTTGTTGTATATGAATGTTTTTTGATTTGTCATGACTTGTGATTCTCTGATCGTATTGATTCAGCTGGAATTCGATTGTTTTGTTATCTGTTATTGCTCATTCCATTTCGAGAATAGCAGGTATTTTGGTTAGATATTGAGCAAGTAAACATAGGAGAGATTACTTACATAGAGTTCTGTTTATGAAGTTGATATAGTGAAAAAGTATGAACTATATAGCTAATTGATTAAGTTTATAAACTGGAAGTATAATTCCTGAACCAGCACGATATTGGGTCTGGAAATGTGAAGTTGATCACTCACATGTGACAAATATAAACATGATACTTTAACCGAAAGTTCCATTTACATGGAAATTACAAGTTCTATTGCTCTTCAATGATATTGAATACAGTTTGTTATTCTCATGTTCGTCTCACACATTACGTTTTATTTCTTTTTGTGGCTTGATGGTTCTCAGAGGACTTGAGACAGAGGTCTTTGTTAAATTGGTGATTGCTGCGTCATGTTTCTTATCATTCTTTAGTAAGAGTGATGAGTAGAACTGCAGGAAGAGAATTCGATTGAGTGCTAGAAGATCTCCTGACTGAAAAGCTTGTTATAATTTGTTTGTCATACTGTGCACTTTTGATCGAGAGTTGGTGAGATATTTACATTTGCTTAAAAGAAGAGTCGGGATTTTATATACTTAACTGTGCATTGAGATATGCAGCACTGAAATATTATCCGTGCATATTATAGAGTTATGTGTTTGTATCATTACTTAGATTATCATGGTAATTTTACATCAAGCAGCATGTGTTTGTTTGGTTGTTGACTGTATAATGTGCAGTTAGGTCGAAACTTTATGCCTACCACTACTCCAGTACGTTCAACATCAGCTGGAAGACCTTCCATGTCTGTGCGTCCAGGAACAACTACTGCAGCAATAAGCAGGCCATCTTTGAGAACCCCTGCTACCATCCGTGCAATGGATTCTCCTATAAACAGACTAAGTTTAAAGAGGTCAATTATTTCTTTCTGACTTTATTCCATTTTGAAGAACTTCCATTCGTTATTATGAAACAGTTAATGGATTGTCGCCTATACTTACCATATAAACCATTGTTCAAGTTTTACATTTGAAAATCAGAAATAGATTGTTTTACTGACCATTTATATATATAAAAAAAAAGAGTGCATGTATTAAAATTTGAATAGGAATGCCTATGTAGTGAAAATTCCCTGTTTTGCCATTTCATTATCTGACAATTGACGGAGTATCGTAATGGTAAAGGTGAAATTTCTACCTATCTTTGCTACGGTTGGTAAAACTGCAGGTTGGCACCTGATATGAGAAGGGACTCTATGGATTCTGGGGATCAAAATGATGCTGATGCACTTCACGATGAAGTATGTGTTACCAACTGCCTTCAACTTCTTTTGCAAATTAAGTCACGTGCATTGTTTCGCAAATTGCAACCTGTTGACTTTTGACACTAGTTCTTTTCTCACAGTTGAATTGTTAATCTTTTGGTCAAAAGTATCTAATATCCATTCTAATTGACTACTTGCATAAATTTTGCAGCTTGATATGCTACAAGAAGAGAATGAAATAGTTCTAGATAAGGTGAGTTTTCTCTCTTTCTCCAGCCTATGGGAATAATTAACATACTAATGATAAAATATGAGGAAGAGACCAGCACTATTTGCTTTAATGGTTCTGATTTTCTGCATGTGAGTCACACATCTAATTTGCTCCACAGCTTCACAGTGCAGAAGAACAACTTGAAGCAGCAGAAGAAAGAGCTCGGGCACTGGAGAAACAGGTTTATACATACTACTATTTATTTAATTTTAAGTTTCTAATATTAGAAGTATTTTGGAGATGTGCGGTATCTACTTTTAATTTCTTAACCTCTTCCGAAGATGCATTTTTTGGTTCTTTTAATATTTATTGCTTGCTCTATCACATTAAGTAGTTTACTGTCTAGAAGACTAGAACCATATAGCCTTGTTTATGTTTTGAAAACCAGCAAACCCTCGGGGATCATCTTTTCATTGGTGAAGTCGACAATTCACTTTTTGACTACATATACTGCATCTGCTGATTTGACAGATAATGAGTGCCGTTTCATTTTAAACTTCATTATTTGATCTATCAAATTTCAGGTTGCGGCCCTTGGAGAAGGGGCATCCTTTGAAGTTAAATTGTTTAATCGGTAAGATTACTTATCTGCATCAATGACTACAAAATTATACTAGTACGTATCTGATGGTATTAGTATATTACTATATGCAGGAAGGAAGCAGCTCTTCGCAAAAGAGAGGTATTTATGCTTCAATGTTCTTCTTTCTTTGTTTTTCTTTTTCCAACTTTTTTGTTTTTCTTAACATCCAGGCTGCTCTTAAAGCTGAAGAAAGGAGAAATGTTGGAAAAGATCAAGAACTTGTGGCCCTCCGAGAAGAACTTGAGGTTGTTATATATGCTTCTTAGCAAGCACCCTCTTCTTTTTACCTACCAATGATACGACCTGTCTCCTGACAAATCTTCATTGTATATTTGCTAGTACTTAAAAGATGAGTCTGTAACTGCTGTGGAACAGCTCCAAGAAGCTGAATCCGAAGCAGATTCTCTTCGAACAATGACACAGAGAATGATTTTGACGCATGAAGAAATGGTTTCTCTTTCATTTATTTCAAATTTGGTCATTCAACGTTTCACTAATTTGTCAATAAACCTGATGTATTCATGAATCTTGGCTGCAGGAAGAAGTGGTCTTGAAGAGATGTTGGCTAGCTCGTTACTGGAGCCTAGCTGCACACTATGGTAATCTTCTCGATAAAATGTTCAAATGGAAAAAAAGCAATTATACAATAGGCTCGGTTTTACTTGCTTTGTTTCTTATCTTTCCTTTATTGATGAACTAACAGTAATTTAGATTCAATATCTACATCATAGTAATGGAGATTTCCGTCTGTAAAGGATTTTTTGTATGAATTTCAAACTTTTAAGAATTATAGTTCATATAGTCTGTGTAGTCAACAAGAGTGTGCAGGTTTTAAGGTATTTTCCCCTGCTCCATCATGCTGCAGGTATATGTGCAGATATAGCAGTGTCAAAGGCCGAGCATTGGTCATCTTTAGCACCTCTTCCCTTTGAAATTGTCATCTCTGCTGGCCAGAGGGCTAAAGAGGAATGCACGAGCGGTATTAACTTCTCCCTTTGCAACTATGTTTCATCCCATACCTGCATGGAGTCCTTTTTTAATTTGTTATAACATTGCCAAAATGGTTCTGTATATGACATTGCAGGAGGAGAGGATTCAGATCAAGGCAATCTTTCTCGTGATTTTAATGACTTTGCCGGGGAAGGAAATATTGAGAATATGCTCTCAGTTGAGATGGGTTTGAGGGAATTAGCTTCTTTGAAGGTATCAAACTTATGGTTTTATTTAATCATATTCTTTTATAGCTTAGTTTGTTGAAACAGTCTTTGAATCCTAACTAACTACTCTCAAAACTGCTATATTAAGGTAAAGGGACCAGTTTCTAATTAAATTAATGTCTTACTCGTCTATTATTTGTTAAGGTTGAGGATGCTGTTGTGCTCTCATTGGCCCAGAATCGCCGACCAACATTTGTTCGTCAACCTTTCTCTGTTATGGTCTTGTTAGGGTCTGACTGCTTGTGTACCAGTTGGATTTCTTTTTAAAGTTCCAGTAATATAGTCGCCTTATGGGAACTGAAAAGCAGACTGGTTCTTTACTTCACTGTTGTCGTTTTTATTGTTCATTTTCAAAATGGCATCCTTTAACATCTCAAAGTAATTCAAATTTTTATATGGAAGTGTAGATACCTTCTCAAGTGAACTTTATTGATGTATTTCTTTGCTATGCTCTGATGATGAGTTGACCAAGTTAATATCCTAAAAACATGTGTTTATGTTGTCCCTATTGTAGATTCTAAAACATCTGGTGATCCCAAGTTCATGGAGGCATTTGGTAAGGAAATTGACCTCTATCCTTTTGGATTTTGATAAAGCAATGAGATACCAGCACATTTCAGTTTCACCAAATCCATTTTCTTTCTAGTATCTGCAAGCTGCACACACACACATATGTAGTCTCTGTGCCCTTAATTTGGTGTATCATTCCAAATAACTTATGTTCAAAATATGGATATTTGATTGCAGCACTGAGTCAAGAGGAGTCCGAAGATGTCCTTTTCAAAGAAGTATGCCCTCCAGTTGATTTTTTTGACTTTTCTGGACTCTAATACTACAATTGATTGGCTGCCAAGATCTTGGTGCTAGTTTGCCATTAGCAAAGTTTTGCATCTACTTCCTAGTTCTGAAATTCTGAAATAACCACTGAAGAATTCGTGTGAATGCATTGATGTTGTTATCGTTATGTGGAAGGATGTAAGCTTGTGCTTGGCTCAGGCCCTTGAGGAATACTGACACCTGAGAATGTGCAGTTGTGATATTTTTCTCCATCTCAGAAGCTTTTTTTTTCCATTTATAATTGAATGTTTTTCCTACATATTAGGCAATCTTCATAAGGGAGTGTTTGTTGGCTCTCCTTGTTACAAATGTGATATATTAGTGTTATTCTGGTATGATTCTTGTCAGCCAGACTAGAATAAGTTTAATACCTAATGTAGGCACTAGGCATCTTGGGGACATACATGGGGTAATTTAGAAGTTATTTACCATATAATCGTCAGAAAAAAGTGCGGCAAAGGGTCTAGTTTCTGGTTAATGACGTATCTTGAAGCATGTTCATATGCATCTAAAGTTGATACATGATATGCAGGCATGGCTTACATATTTCTGGAGAAGGGCAAAAGTGCATGGTGTTGAGGAGGATATTGCAGGGGAGCGACTTCAATTCTGGATCAGCCGCAGTATAAAATCACCAACTTCGCATGATGCTGTTGATGGTATACTCTCTTCTTAAGCTGTTCGTCCTAAGCTGTTTCTATAAATGCTTGGCATATTCACATTACTTGTATTTTTCTGTGTTCTTGAAACGTTCACTAATGAACTAGAGCTTCAGCTGTTATATGTGCACTGCCATGTGTTATATGCTGTTTTTGCCTACTGAACAACAATGTTCTCCAATCTACAGTAGAAAGAGGTTTAATAGAGCTACGGAAACTAGGGATAGAACAGCAACTTTGGGAGGCATCTCGGAAAGAAATAGGCCAACCTTCAATGGCCAATGGAAAGCATACAGAATCAGAGATGTCGATGTGATTCATGTGAATGATGCAATAAACAGGTCACAGACTTACAGGTGGTGATGGTGAATGTGTCCCCATCCCATTTTTCTGTACATTTACAAGGTATATGAATTGGTCACGGTCACCGAGATGTAATATAGAGCATATTGCGAAAATAACAAGTTGCACGTCATGATTGTTTACGCTGTACATATATACACACAAAATAAGTCTATGTAAATATTACACTGGGTATTGAGTAGACAGTTTTCTAAATTCCACAATAAATGTTTAGAAACAGCTGAACAGAAAATAAATTACCTCATCCCGAACACCACATACTAATATGTCAAATTCCAATTCTCATGCAGTTAACTAAATCTCGCTAAGAACATTCAAGTTGATGATAGCGGATGGGTAGTCTTTTTTCAATTCAAAATGCACAAATTCATCCTCTGGGAGGCTTATGGTCATTTTTCTATTAATATTTTCTTATGCAAACAATGAATATTTCGACGGGAAGAGGTTTATATGTAAAATTAGTAGGCGCTAAAGATTTTATATGCGGAGTGTATGGTATTTGATCGATAATAAAGTGGACTCCGTAAATAATAAAGATAAAAAAGGTGATCGCTTGCAAATTAATTATAGACTTGTTGAAGGAAAAAAAAGTAGTGGACTGGAACACGTCATTTTCTTTCCTTATCAAACAATAGATTGTGCTTCTTCAGCTGACTCTTCGTTTCCATTTTCCTGGTCCAAACAAAACTCGCGGGATATTTTTCAAAATCACAGATAAATTCTTCACATCTTGTATGGAATAAGTCCTCTAAGTAGTGAGAAATGGCGAAGGAAGAAGAAGAAGAAGCCTCCTACTTTGTTCAAGTAATCTCTGTTTCTTTCCACGTCATTTACTTTCCATCCAATCATTACACACATCAACACACATACTCTGCAAAACTGATGCGTACACAGTACACACGCTAGTATTATGTATCTATAAACTTTAGTGTAAACATCGTAGTATTTCCTTATTTGTTCACATTTAGTAAAGACGAAAATGAAGTTGTGGTGATCGATGAGTGATTCGATTTGATTAGATCTAACATTTTTTCGCTGCTGCATTTTCCTTTTTGCAAATCTGGCTGTTATGCAGAAAGAGGAAGAATACCGAGTTTTGGATCTGGCTGAGCCTGACGCCCCTTTGCCTCTCACTGTCACTTCTAGGGTATTCCTTTTTCTTCATTCTCGTTTTAGATGTCTGGCATAAATTCTATTGCTGGCTTCTTTATTGTGTTATTGATTGTTTGATGCTATGTTATTGTCTTGCGTTAACAAAATGGAGAAGAAGGAGATATTGTTTAATATAAATCCACGATGGTGCAGGTATTGTATATGTTGGGGGATATTACCGCAGGGCCATTTGCCCAATGGGTGGAGCTTGTCCGTAAACGCAGCAGCAAGTATCGTGCCTCTGGCTTCCCTCATCGAGCTGAGAGTATGCCTCTAAGGTTAGTTAGATGATTGGTTCCTTTATTCTAATGCTTCTAATTTGCAATAGAGTTGCTTGCTGTCTAGTGTCTTATCTTAACGACAATGTTAAAAGCATACATCAGGTGGCTTTCTTAATTGCATTAAGGCGGCTGTTTTAGATTTCATCTGGGTTTTTTTTCCATACGAAATTCTTGGACTGGTTTTAATGCCACCTTCTTTGCTCCAGCCTAGAATCATATAGTCTAGATTCTAAAACTGTCCTCACTGAGCAAACTACCGAATCTAGTTTGTGGGAAAGACTCGGTAAAGCTGGGGCACTGGACATTGAATCAAGCTCCTTTTCCTGGAACACCCTATCATCTCTTCATCACACTGAGCATAGCAGTAGCACTGACCAATCTGAGGATGAGATGACCAAGGCCCTTGAGGTACGTCACATGTTAAGACAATTCCTCTGAAGGTGTACTGGACTACTGGTATAGTATATTGTTTGGATGTTTCCAATGAGTTTGGAATAACAGTTTTGTTTCCATAAGTTTCTTTTGCTTTCATCTTACATTATGTTTGTGAAACCCCGTATTTTCGTTAGTTTATTTATTCATTTTTTTTATTTGTTACTAAACTTTATGCTTGGTCTTTTCACGTTAATTGCTAAAGGAGTTTATAACAAAAAGAGTTGCTTTTCATTTTTGTGAAGAGCTTAACTGTTTGTG
>JAYMSR010000566.1:0-13363 GCA_036897825.1 Plantago rigida | reverse complement strand
TCCTCGATTCTACCGATCGCGAGAATGGGGCAGACGATGAACAATGATTCTGGAAGAGGTCTCAAACATGAAGAAGAGGTCAAATCATTTGCAGACAATCGATCGATCGATTGCAGAGAGAAGTAGTATTAAAATATGATTGGGAACCCAACCCAACCGTAACTTGAGAATCGATCTCTAGAGCTGTCTTCCCTCTTGGTCTCTTCAGAAATTCAGAAATATCGTCATCCAGCGGCTCAGCCAACACTTTCGCAGTTCGATTTCACAATCGATCTCAACTGGATAGTATAGTTGACCATCATCTATTTCAGTCGGTCTTGTCACAAAATCCAGATCGATTTGTCTAAAATCAGGAACTTTTCGACTATCTTCAAGTTAGTTTGGCTTGACCAACTAAATCCTCTGTATTTTCGTCTGTCTTCAATTTGGACTATGTTTAGTAGCTTTGATTATTTGTCATGTTCTCATCAATTAGATACTTGTTTTGATTCATGAGTTGATACCTTTGACTATTTCTTATGTTCTCATCAATAATTCCATTTAGTGAGTTGATTTGTTCTATTGTGCTGATCATGTCAAGAGATCCTGTAATTATGTCATCATCAAAGAGCAGCAGAAGACCAGATTGGATTGACCTTCCCGGAGATCTAATAGCAGTGATAGCAAAACTATTAAAGACTATTTATGTTTCCGAGTATGCAAATCATGGCGATCTGCTGCAACATTCGACAATTTCGACTCGTCTATCACTCAGCTACCATGGCTTATTCTTATGTCTACGGAACAAAAACTATCTGAGAATCCCGATTGCCAAAAAGAGAATACATGGCTCGACATTTTTGACACCAGCAACAACAACAACAGATGTTTAAAAGGCAAGTACAAATTAGGGACAAAGTTGTTTTCCTGCAGCGGATGGATTCTTGGTGTGACTGAACACTCTGTTGAGCTTCAAATGATCCACGCGATACACGGGCGGACCTTGGAGTTGCCAGGTTTGGATACCATTCCTGGATTTAACAAATGGTATTCAGATGATCGCCATGATTATACTGATTTAATTGATTCCGCCAGGTTTCCGGCTCTTGAATTAGACAGACCTCGTTGTTTTATTAAAAAGATGACGACTTTGCGATCAGATGATGGTGATTTTGTGGTGGTGGTGATTTGCGGTGAGCAAAATCAGCTGGAATATTGCAGGCCTAAGAATAAAGATCATGATGACAATTATGTATGGACCATCATCGATTCATGGGACAGGCCTTTCGTTGATGTTATTTCGCATAATCGGATTGTTTATGCCTTAGATGATAGATGCCAAATTGTATCCTGCAACATTCATGGACCTCCAACTAAAACCGACCTAGTTTTTCCCTCGCCTTGGGAACCTATACCCCCCCATGTTCAATGTCCGCAGTGTTTCTTGGTTGCTGATTCTTCTTCGTCTGCGAGTAGGCTTCTAATGGTTATTGGAGGTACTTCGGACTATACAAAAAAGCATGATTTTCAATCTCATCACACTTCTGACTTTTGTATCGATTTGTGTGACTTGAAAGATGGGAGTTTTGAGCCTCATTACAACATTGGAAACAAGGCTTTGTTCTTAGGATGCAATTCTTCCATCTGCCTTGAAATACCTGCTGCTTGTTCCAGCTTAATACGGCCTCAGGCGGTATATTTCACCGATTATAATGTCTACAGCTTGCTGTATACGCGCGCCTATGACTTGTATGAGACTAAGTCAGGTATCTACGAGTTCGATGAAAATACCATGGAGCTTATACCTGCTGCTCCCCGCACAGGCACCCTTGCTCCACTCTTATGGATTATGCCTAGCTTTTGATTAATCTTAACTGTCCTCCTAAGATACTTATTTCTTGTTTTTTTTAAATTTCTTCTTTTGTAATAAATTATTTATTTGAATTGCACTTGATGATACCAACTACCAAGATGCATGTTTGATACTTTGTAGTATGTACTGTCTTGCTTATTTCTGTTTCCTTTGATCTTTTATGCCTCAAAAGCTCTTGCTTGTTTGATGCCTAACAATATTGGACCACGGAAATGTGTGTTTTGTTGAATCTCTCCTCTTCCCCAGGCTATTTTTGCATTGTCTTCACATAAAATATACACTTCATATTATACATATTTCCATTAATATTGCTATTTTCAAGTTTTTACATGCTCGACTAGATTAGTTGCATGCAGAGGATTAGAGGATTACAATGAGGAATCGGAAAAAAGTTCTTACATAGATATAAGGAACACAAGGGAAGAGAACAAGTGTTCAACTAAGAGCTCAGTACACAGACACTATCTGCAACTAGGGGAGAGAACAAGTTTTCAACACAACAGTCTCAATAGGCAGCTGATCCTCTGGAAAAGCACAATCCACCTGTTGCTCCGGCAATAGATCACAAGGCTTTGGTGTCACCTGGCTAGTAACCCCTCCAATATCTGTACAGTTCCACGGCAACACCGCTTTCTTCTCATCTACCGGCTTGAACATCTCAATTGTCGCGTTAGAAATGCAAATCCCAGTAAAAGGATCACCTGCGATCCCAGCGAGTTGCCCAACCATAGTAACATTTTTCGCAGCCAAATTTTTATAGTTTATGTTTTGTATCACGGGGATCGCTTTTGGGTCAAATCCTGCAGCAGGGTGTGAACCGTAGTTCCCTGTCATCCAGAACACATACTTCATTGTATTAAAGTTCATGTTTCTGACGAATATGTCCTTGACATAGGCTCCACGTCCGATGGCTGTCTTGATGCGCACACCTGACTGTGAGTCAATGGCAGTGATGTCCTCTGCCCGAACATTTTGGATTCCTCCTGACATTTCACTACCGAGGGCAATGACAGCACTATCGGGTGAAATGCAAGTTAGTCTCTTGATGCTTAGATGTTGTGTAGGCATTCCGACCTGTATCCCATATCCGTCCCACCCGCTCTTCACTGCTATGCAGTCATCGCCTGAGACAATGTAGTTGTCGTGTATGCGTGTGTTTATACATGAGTCTGGAGAAGCAACATGTAGAAGGTTAAATCCAAATTACAAATTTGTAAAGGATGATGGAACAAGTTTTGAACTTAAAACAGAAACAAAACAAACCTGGATTGACCCCATCTGTGTTTGGAACTGTAACTGGAGCAATGATTGTCAACTTTTCAACAATAACATCCCTATAGATTTTTCATACAAAAGTAAACCTGTAAGTGTACAAAGTCGAAAAGTTTCTATTTTTCGAATCATAATCTGGATTTAGGATCCTGATGCAATTTACAAGCAAAAAAGACCATAATTACCTGCAATAAACAGGATGTACATGCCAAGAAGGAGAATTGGTCAATGTCAGATTAGAAATCTGAACCTGATTTGAGTACATAAGCTCAATCACGTATGGCCTAGTCTGATTGAGCTTCTTCTGCTTGAACTTTTCCCACCATACGGCGCCTTGTCCGTCAATTGTTCCGTTCCCACCTGACAAGAGTAAACAAAGAAAATTCTTAATCGCCAACGATCATGGTTTTCTTCCTTAGAGGCTCTCGGGAAGGGTTCCGTCGTGATGATGACTGAGCTGTACTCTAACATGCTTCTCCTAGGAGTTTTTCGAACTGAAGATGCGAAATTTATGTACCTGTAATGACTACGTCGGTGAGGTTTGTTCCGAAAATGAGACTTGAATATCTTTTTCCACCGTCTCTTCCTTCGCCATAAGAAGGCAACGCTTCCAGGACCGGATAATCAGACTCTTGCTAGTATCCACAAAACATGAAAAAAATCAGACTTGGCAAAATTTTTAAACAACACAAGGCCTGGGGTTGAACAATGTCCAACCTGGGATGCAAGAAGAACAGCCTGATTGTCAATATAAAGTGTGAAATGATCACTAGTGAGGTTAAATGCCCCTGTTAGCCATTTTCCAGGAGGAACAACGAGTTGCGCACCACCGTCTGATGCGAGTTTGCTAAGGCTATCGATGGCAGCTTTAAATGCAGCAGTGTTTGAGGTTGTTCCATCTCCTACCCCTCCGAAATCTGTCAATGATGCCGTGGTGCTTTCGGCAGTTTATCGCCGAGTACTGGACATGACATTCTGCTAATCTGAGACATACTATGCCCAGTATGAGACTTATAAGAAACTTCCCCATTACCTGTAAAAATGAAAATCACTCAAGAAAAATGAACTTGGGAAACTGCAGGTTTATCGGATGCTGGAGCGTAACCACTATCACACACTTTAATATACAATATCGGTTCCATGTACAGGGTGAAGGGTCCACATACAATGTCGCAAGAAATGTAACAGATTCATTGGAACAAATCATGATTAATTATACAAAAACTTGCATATTCAAAGAATGAAAAAACAGGCCATTAATACTACCATTAATGGCCATTGAAGGTAACAATTAACAAAAATGTCGCGGATTAACGAAAATTAAACTGCTATTCATGTGGAAATGCAAGCAAAATTACCAGGCTTATTTATTGACTCAAAAACAGATTGATTTGGTTTTGTTGTATTCATTTTGAATTCTCGCAAGAACGGATATTTATATAGTGATCCCATAGTGAAAGCACCAATGGTTTTGCGAAAATAACGAATTTTACTTTTACTAAATTTAGGCATAAATTACTTAGGGAGCAAATATTGTCGTCAAAGTCAGCTTAGCGCTCTCATAATCTTACCAAGCACCGTAGAATGACAACCCTACGTACGCAGATTACTTGCTTAATCAATCCTTTAACGTTCACTCTCTAATATTAAGTTGGATCTCTATTCAACGATTCATAGAATACGATCTTGTAATACTTTAATGTTTATATATATTTCCAAATATAGTTTCTTCACGTCTAAAATATCTGTAAGATTAAGGTATAGGTGGAGTATGCTACATTAAACCTGAATTGGTAACATGAGATAAAAACTGAATTGAAATTTTCATCGAATTTGAGTCAACTTTATAACTTGTGGCAGTCAATTTGCTTGTGCAAAACTTCAATCTGTAAAACCAAACAATGATGATTTAGTAATTAGTCCAGAAACAATTAAAACAAAAGAACTATGCTATCACCTCCTAGTAATGAAATTCCGCTCTTGAATCGCAAATCCATCCACCATCAATTTATGTTGATTGTTAATTTATTGAAAAGAATAATGCAGTAGGGAATCAGCACTGTCCTAAATGTAGTGAGAATGTTACAATTTGACTCATGAATTAGGGTAGATGACGCATGCAGTATCATCATACTGTCATGGATAGTCTCTTTGTTTGGTAAGACAATTTTGGGACTTTTCGTTCAGGTGGACAGCAGTCAACGTTGACCGCTGCACGTCACTTGCCAACTAATTTATGAAAATAAAGAAAATAAAAAATAAATTAGAAAATTCAAAAAATTTAAATAAAATTAAAAAATACAATTTAAATTCAGTAATTTTTTTTTTATTAAATTATTATACGTATCTAAATAAAAATATCTAATTAAAATATGGATGCATATTATACGTATCTAAATAACTTATTTAGAAATCGTTTCAGCATAATTTCTCCCATATAAATCAACTTTATTCATTTTAAAAGTAAAACTAACATGAAGTATTCTTAGGTGCGATGTTTAGATCATTGATTATATTGATATAAAATATTTGTACTTTCAATGTAATACAATAGTATTAAAGTAACTCATTAGTTGTATACAGTATTAATTATATATTTATAAAAAATATTTTCAGTTTCCTCCCATCTTGATCTTCGTACTTGACGCACAACTAATTCCAATCGAGTTGGGATTATTTTTCTAACTTGACATGCACACAACTAATTCCAATCGAGTTAGGAATGATATGTTTAAAAATTATGTTAATAAGAACTATATACATGTTGAAGTATGACGCGGACATCTTAAAATTCTCGATCCTTTTAGTCTCTCCTTTCTGCTTCCGACTAACTCCCAGCTCACCGAACGCCACCGACGGGATTCGCTCTGCCTCCGTCTTTAATAAGCCAACAAAGCTCATTAACTGAACCAACAACTCATAAACTGCCAATTTGAATTGTTTGCTATACATCCAATAAAATTACCACCTCACACGTACAGCTGAAAGAATATACCCTGCACCATGAAGATTGTTCGCAAAGACGTGGCTCGTAATGGCCCTGGAAGCGTAAAGATGATTCCGGAAGAGACGGATGATTTGTGGATGGCTTATAATTTGATTGCTGAAGGTGATTCTGTCCTCTCTGTCACTGTCAGGTGAGGTCTAGGTTAATTTGTAGTATTGGGTTGAATCGGTTCATTGGAAATTTAGGATTATAATTCTTTGCTGTGTAAAGGTTTGAGCTTTTGTTACCATATAATGCACTGGTATAGACATAGGCACATAGCTTCTTTTAGGTTGTGTAACCTCGGTTTTTTGTCTATTAATTCGGGCAAAAATACATATTTTTTTCGAGTAGTTTTGTGGTGAAGATCTTTTGGATTTTGTTGGTGGCCACAAGTAGAGAATGGTTATTTGGAACTTGAGCTTGTTTAACATAGGATCCTTTGTTATATGGATGCTGACATGGCTCACCTGCAGGAAGGTTCTGAGAGAAGCTGCTTCAGGAGGAAGAGATGCTGAAAGAGTGAAACTCAAATTAGAAATTAAAGTCGAGGTAAATTCAAATTTTCACCTAAATTTGTTTGGCATCTGTATGATAAATTTGATTGATCTAAGATCAAATCTACAGTCTTAGAACTACGAACTAACTGTTTTTTCACTTTGGAGTAACTCATCAGATATAATTTGCATCTTCGCTCATATTTAGTGCGTGAAAAATATTGAAGATTTTCTTCTGACTCTATGAACTTCGAACTCATTGCTTGACAAAATATTTATACATATAATGGGGCCATGCGTATTGACGGTTTCATAGTTTGTTTCCCAATGTAAAATAACACTTCTATTATGGATTATGTCAATTTCAGTGGTGTGAACCTACCATGTGGAACTGCAAGTAATCTGGAACTGGGTTCCTTTGGCCTAGTGTGGATTCTAACTATTTTCTGTAACAAAAACTTCGAACAAGAGTGAACCTTGATCCGTTCTGCCAATGAAAAGATCAGTAGATGGCATTCTAGAACCACAAATTACTTATTTCACCGAACAAAAGTAACCAGATTTGTGCAATTACATCCACATTACAATTCTTTGTTTGTCCTGGGCCAGTTTAGATGCATCTAAAAGATCCTTGAATATTATATTAGAAGGAGATCTACTAATACATCTCATTTTTTATTTTAGGCTGTGGATTATGACAAAGAAGGATCCGTGCTACGCATACGAGGGAAGAATATTTTGGAGAATGAATATGTCAAGGTGTGTGGTACTTTGCTCCGTATTGCTGGTTAATTGTATTGCTCCAATAGAACCTTAACCTGAATACTTCAGATAGGAGCATTCCACACTCTAGAACTTGACCTCCACCGGCCTTTTGTCCTGAGGAAGGTAACTGTTTTATTACTCCTATCAACTCTATTATTTTTCATTTTTCCTTTTGCATGCTGCTGACACTATAAAAATATGATTAGTCACATGATGTTGTAGTTGTTAGAAGAGCTTAATCCTCTCCGTCACACTGTTGTTCCTGTATGTTTACGTTTCACCAAGTGTTGCCTTAAAATGATTCATCGTGAGTGTGGATTGGGCACTGTGTGTGGTTTGACAGACAGTTCAAAGTTTCAAACCGTCATTTTGGTTGGGTATAACAGGAGGCCTTTTTTCTCTCCTCCCTGGGTTGGTTTATATTCCTTATTTTCCTTCTTTTTGTTCCATTCATGCTATTCTATTTGAGGATTTAAAAGGTTAGACAGCAGGATTTGTTACCGATACGCCAATTAAGCCTTGAGCGTCTACTCTTACACCTTTTATACTTAGTGAGTGGTATTTGTATGGTTTGTATTGGATGAGTTCTTCAGCCTCTTCAGTGAGAGCTGATATATACATTTAGCTATAAGACATACCAATTGTCTGAACAATTCTTAACATACTCCAAAATAACTAACATCTTAAGCAATAGCACTGAAATTATCAAGTTTTCCTGAAGAATCACTGTTAAGTACAAACTGCTGTTGCAATTCAGATGTAAAATCATCATAGTATACTGGTTGAAACTCATTATCACTGTCACCAAGAATATTATAGTGACATTGTGGTTTTAAAAACGTCCTGCGCCTTATATCTTATCAAGCATGTCGACACTCGACAGTACCATTCTGTGCTCCAGTAACTATTGAGCTTACAATGATAAGATTCATTAAATAAATATTCACCGGAGTGAAATTGGATAAAATTTTCCATATTCACCTGCTCATTAAAAAAGTTGTTCTCTTTGACAGGTAGTCTGGGACTCGATGGCGTTGGATGTGCTCCACCAAGCATCTGGTATTCCTTTTTTTTAAAATGAAAATTCAAGCTATCATTTTTCAAAAATCTAAAAAGCAGTGCATCCCTGCCATTTTCAGCAGTACTAGACTCTAGATCCTATCTAGTTTGAAATATGAACTACGGGTTGTCAGTGCAATAGGAGTATATAGAAGTAATATTGTTTTTTTTGTTTGAAGTTACTGATTGTTACCCACTGTTCAAATAATAGACCCAAAAGCAGGCGCGGATCTGGCTGTTGTTCTCATGCAAGAAGGTCTTGCTCATGTTTTGCTCATCGGCAGAAGGTGTGTCAGCTCATCATGCCAATGAAATTCCAAACTGTATTATGCCTTATATAATTTGTGCCTTCCACTGATATGATCTGCAGTTGTTGGCTTACTTATTTCTTTCTTTTGTCTGTTTCCATGAGAAATATTGTTGTTGCTTTTGACTTATTTGTTGTTCAATCAGTCCTTTTATTCAGAGATCATCATGAACCCCCCCTAGAAATAAACACCTGTGTGTGTTTCTCTCGCAAGACGTTTGTAATCATGCTAAGCATCCCATCCCACTTTTTTTTTCCTCAAGTTAGACTTCACTTCCTCTATTTAATCTCTACTGACGGCTGAGACGGTTAAATTTCCTTAGGAAAGTTAAGATTTTCAGTTATCCCTTAGTAACTACTGTCTTTCAAACACCATCTCTTTTCTTGCAATCTGTGCCCTAAGTTTGGCGCCAGATGTCTCCTTGTGCCTTTTGGCGCCAGCATTGCTTTCATGTGATAATTTCCCTTCTTGAGAATCTTAATGAGTAACACATTTTAGATTATATTTGTTATGGTTCTGAAGTTACAGCATTGAATCTGATAAATTTAAGCTATTTGTGTAAACTGGTCATGTTATACAACATCATTGATGTTTAATTGCAGACTGAATTATGATAGTTGATTTTCGTTTAGTAAATATACAGCAGCTAAGCTTTTACATATATTTCATATTATTTTTTCATGAATCTCAGACAATATGTCTTTATGTTACAGTGTGACAATTACTCGTGCTCGTATAGAGACTTCGATACCTCGCAAGCATGGGCCTGCTGTTGCTGGATATGATAAAGTAAGTTAGATACTTGCTGCATGATTTGGTTATTCTTAATTCTGTTGGCCTCTTTGCAGCACAGCGTGATTGAGGTACTTACTGAAATTTCTCATTTTGGCAGGCATTGAACAAGTTCTTTGATAATGTGTTGCAGGTAAACTGAATTGATCTTCTGCATGCTTGCTTGTTTAAGCTAAATTGTAGAACTTCTAAGCATGATAAATAACTCCTTTTGATATGTTTTAGGCCTTTATTAAACATGTGGATTTCAATGTTGTTCGCTGTGCTGTGATTGCAAGTCCAGGGTTTACTAAGGTGCGTTTTATGTTTTATATATAGTATTTATTTATAAGTTGCTTATGAATTTGCCAGCATTTTCTATGTATCTAATCAATATTAATATAATAGAAGTATGATGGTTGATAGTTGATCAAGTTCTGTTGCCATCCGTGTTTAGGATCAATTTCATAAGCACTTATTGCTGGAAGCGGAAAGGAAGCAGATCAGATCCGTCATTGAGAACAAATCCCACATAATTCTTGTGCATACTACCTCAGGATACAAGTACAATCATCCCTCTTATTCTTCACTTACGTCTTGCGGGTACAACTTTCATAATTATAGAAAGTTTTTTTTACATGGATATAGATTATGCATCACCCCAAATTTTTTCTCTGACAATTCTCCTGAGAGACTTATTAAGTTGAATTCTTTTGGTGAGGTGCTCCCATTGTGCTGCATATGAATATCATTTAGGATTAATACTGCAGTTATTTTTGTCAATAATGAAAGTTATAGCCGCAAGGTTACTTTCTCCTTAAATAATCCTAATATGAGTAATCTGTATGCAGCATTAACTCGTCTCATTTTGGTTCATTCACTCAACAATAATTGTAACTTTAGGATATGAAGAACAGTAAATTTTCAATTTGGGCACTGTTCACGAAGGTTTTGTTTGGCTATTATCTCTGCTCATCCAAATTGCTGTCACAAATTTAGTTTTATCTGCTACTTGTTGACGAAATTTAATAAGAAAATAAATCTGACAAAATCTGAAAGTTTTTGTTGGTTGTTGTACAAAAGAGATAATGGATGAGGAGTTGGAGAGATAGTTGTATACTATATATTTTTTCAACTGATAATCTCAAATTACTGATAATTTCAATAACAAAATAACTATGATTTTTCCATAATCTGGTGTGGTTGTCCCTTGTTCATTTTTTAGACGATCTAGTCAGCAGTATTGTGGAGAGATGGCATGACACTATCACATCTCTGTGACTGCTTTACAATTTCTGCTTTGCTTGACATCTTAACTTCATTCTGAACTCACTGAGAAGCATATAATAAACTTGATGAATATACTGGTACTAGTTAATATACACGAACGAGTGGATTTCTGTATAGTATGACATGTAATTAGTAAATGAATTGCATTTTTAGTTGCATTTCTATCAATACACATCCTGTCGCTCTTCTAATGTGTTAAAAATCGTCGCAGGCATAGTTTGAGAGAGGTTTTGGATGCTCCAAATGTTATGAATATGATTAAAGATACAAAGGCTGCACAAGAGGTGATACAAATTTATTACAGTATATTTCATCTCTGTTCTTATCTGTAGATAGTCTGATTTAGTTATTTCTGTTGTTATGTTTACTCTCCGAGCATTAACTGATTTTACTCCTATTGTAGGTACAAGTGCTAAAAGATTTCTTTGCCATGCTCTCAAATGTGAGTTTCTACCCTTGGTCTATTGATTCAATTTGTTGAATCATTCTAATTGCCACTGGATTATATGCTATATGATTGAATTGCAAATTCTTAATCTTTTTTTCATATTCGATGCCTATTCCGTGTATATCCAATTAAAGCCTTAGCTTAGATTTCTCAGCTGTAGATAATTCGCGCTGTTTATGAACTACAGAACTAGGCTTAAATTGAGCAAATCCAGAACTGAATTTATAGTATGCAGTAGTTGTTCTATTCAGGGCTTCCCACGCGTGACTTGCTTACAAATTTTTCTATCATTCTGGAGCTTATACATATTTAAATTTTGCTTTTTTAGTTGCAAAAATTACATGAAACGTGTGACAGGGTGTTCTGGGAAGTGGGAAGCATGTGTAAATTGAATTACCTGGAATATATATATATATATATATATAAGAAACAAACATAATCAGGAAATGTTTCGTAAAATGTACTAATCTTATACTGTATTATATCAACTGAATGCAATAATTAGTTATTGGAAAAGGAAAGTCCAATATTCCAACTGAGGTTGAAGTGATCTCTCTGGGATTATGGAGTGCTCCAACTTTTATGCTGCATTTGGTATGCATTGTTACTTGCAATAAATCAAGCTCATGAGAGAAGCCCATGTCTTCAGTCTGAGTTATTCTTCCAAAATTTCAAAGTAGGCGTGTCATGTTGTTTCCAAACAATAAGACATATTGTAATCACTAGCTCATATAAAATTGTGTGGATGTGAAACATGTTACAGGCTTCTCTTAATTCAGATTGAAATAATAAGCTTACTTAAAAGTTCATGAATCTTACTTGTAGGATCCTGACCGTGCTTGCTACGGACCAAAACACGTTGAAGTTGCCCATGAGCGGCTGGCTGTTCAGACACTTCTTCTGACTGACGAGCTCTTCAAGAGTTCTGATATAGCAGCAAGGAAAAAGTATGTCAAGTTGGTCGAGTCAGTCAAGGCTTCAGGTGGCAATGTTTACGTCTTCTCATCTATGCATGTTTCTGGGGAACGTAAGTTTTATTTTACTTGCTTTTTATTATGTAAAACAGTCCGGATTTATTTTTCCTTCTTTTCTTTGCATTCTGGAAAATGCCTTCCATGTATTACTTGTCCTTTTTTTCATTTCCTCGACGTATGTTCCCCCCCCCCTTACCTTTCGCACACTCTGCTTACTGGATTGTTTTGTGGATGAGCAGAACTGGCACAGCTGACCGGTGTTGCCGCGATCCTACGTTTTCCTCTGCCGGAACTTGAAGACATAGAAATGTGATTTATGTGGATTTGGAGTTCATGCAAATTATACACAATTTGTTCCTTTTTTAAAGCTTATCTTGTTGTGTGTAATTGTGTATCTATGAGCTGCAGAAGCTCAGTCAATCTGTCAGAAATTGTTACTGAACCAGTTACTATTTATTTGAAACACAAACAATAAGTCTGTTCAGTCTAATGAACTATCCCTCAGACTCTCATTTTTGCCAGCTTACCTTCCACCACCACGTCTCACAAATTTTCATGTAGATTTTACTCCTTAGTGACTTATGTCCCCAGTTCATTATGGGCTTCAAACTTTTACCTTTGACAACATTATGTCCCATTGCATACAAAAACTTAAAGAGACCAAGTAATCAATTACTATATACTGTCAAACTCAGCAACAAATTTCAAAATGAAACATATTCACCGTATGTACATGTCGCAAATCAAAATCAAAACCCGTCAAAAGTCATGCTTCTAGTTGATCCACATATAACCGAGGGGAAAAACACTCGTAGAGCCATTTCATCAACATATAATGATGCATGCTGCAACGGGTGCTTGTCCTCTTACAACCTGGTTTATGCCCTTTCCGCTAAGTCTCTTCTCTACCATTGTCGCTAGAACCACCAACAATTCCACCATCCCTCGTGCAACTAAGCTCTACCATGCCTCCTTATTTTCAATAGTCGACTGTTCGAGGGAGGAGTGAAAGGCAAGCAAACCGACAAAATCTTTATTAAAATTAGATATTATGTTAGTATGTTACACCTGATTAAAAAAAGTAATTGAAAACGAAAAATATCAGTTATCACACATACAGGCTATATTTGCAAATTGTGAC
>JAYMSR010000565.1:0-13395 GCA_036897825.1 Plantago rigida | reverse complement strand
TGCAGATTAGTTCAAGAGCCATGTGGCTCAATAGGTCGGACTCAAAGCCATCAAAGGACAAGCGTTACAATCACTCACCCGACCCGACCTTTCATTTGTGGGTTCAACAAATCGGAATAAATACTTAATAGTTAATACTCTCACATTACACCCATCTTTACATGTCAAATAAGCACATTTCTATTTAACAAACTTTCTCCATTTTCAAATCTTCCCCCAACCAAACAAGAAATGTCATAACAATCACTCATTAGGAAATCAATACAATTATATTATCAAGATTTCCCATGTTAAATAAGCACATTTGCATCTAATATTTTTCTCCATTTCCCAACCTTGACAATCCAAATCAATCCCAAGGAGTAGAATAAAAATATGAGATTTGGTTCCCAGATCCCATAACTTGATAACTAGTCATAAGTCTCACTCACTCAATCCAAATCTCCCCCTTAACAGTCAAACCCCAAAAGGGCTTCCTGGTCATTTCACCTCTCGTAAACTTCACTCTTCCACCACTCCTCCACATTTCTCCAGATCCACCACCATTTCCATCACCACCACCACTCCAAATTTACCATTCTACCCCCATCTCCACCGCACTCTCCAGGAATGGCTTCTTCGGAAGCTGATTCCCGCCTCACTCAGGTCCTGCTTCCGTCACTCGACAAGATCGTCAAAAATGCTTCATGGCGGAAACACTCCAAACTCGCCGCTGAGTGCAAATCAGTCATCGATTACCTCCAAAACCCTACCCCTACCTCACCTCCTACTTCTCCGTCGACTCAATCCGATCCCGATTCGGCTTCTCCTGGTGTTCTGCTCGATTTACCATTACATGATTGCGACATCGTTTTGAGCCCTCTGATCAATGCGTTGTTAACGAATCACCTCAAGGTTTCGGAGCCTTCTCTCGATGCGGTGCAGAAATTGATTGCGCACGGGTACTTGCACGGTGAGGCGGACCCGTCGGGAGTGGGTGCCGATTCGAAGCTGCTGTCGAAATTGATCGATTCGGTTTGTAAATGTCATGATTTAGGGGATGATTTGGCGGAGTTGTTGGTGATCAAGGCGTTGTTGTCAGCTGTGACATCAGTGTCGTTGAGGATACATGGTGATTGTTTGTTGCAGGTGGTGAGGACTTGTTATGATATTTATTTGAATAGTAAGAATGTGGTGAATCAGACGACTGCGAAGGCGTCGTTGGTTCAGATGCTGGTTATTGTGTTTAGGAGGATGGAGGCAGATTCGTCGACCGTGCCTATGCAGCCGATTGTGGTTGCTGAGCTTATGGAACCGGTGGAGAAGGCGGATCCTGATGGTTCGATGGTGTTTGTGCAGGGGTTTATTACTAAGATAATGCAGGATATTGATGGAGTTTTTAGTCCTGGCACGCCGAGGAGTGCGGTAGGATCGGGCGTTGGGGCGCACGACGGGGCATTTGAGACTAAGACTTCGACAGTGGAGGGTACGAATCCAGCTGATTTGTTGGATTCGACGGATAAGGATATGTTGGATGCTAAGTATTGGGAGATCAGTATGTATAAGACAGCATTGGAGGGAAGGAAGGGAGAGCTGGCAGATGGTGAGATTGAAAGGGAGGACGATTTGGAGGTTCAGATTGGGAATAAGCTAAGGAGGGATGCCTTCTTGGTTTTCCGGGCTCTGTGCAAGCTCTCAATGAAGACTCCACCTAAAGAGGCTGCTGTAGATCCTCAGGCAATGAAGGGGAAGATTTTGGCATTGGAGTTGCTCAAGATTTTGTTAGAGAATGCTGGTGCAGTGTTTAGGACCAGTGAAAGGTATTTGATGTGCAACATAAGTTTTAAATCTGATTTGAATCCAGTTATTTCCTTAGTGATTCTTGCTTCCCAGTTAATTTAAATTTGTAAAATTCGTAGGGAAAAAAATCACAACAGCACCCACCAGTCCACCACCCAAGTGTTTGTCACACTCCCCTAAGTTACACTAGTGTGAGGTGTTTTCCCCCAGACTTGCTCTCTTAATTAAGTAATCCTTTTACACTCTTTGGTCACTTTATTTATCATTAGTATTGTAGTTAATGGTGCAAACTGGATTGCCCTGGTTGAGAGAAACCACTCGTCATGGATAATTAGCCCTGGAGCATGTTGCGTCATGGGCTACAATTATCTGATAGAATAGACTGTAATTTATACTTTATAGCATATTTTTAGACAACATAACCTCTCATTTCAAGTAGTCAACTACATTAACTTCAGAATCAGAAATTCTTTGAAGAATTGGCACAATACAAGTACTTGTAGCTTGTGTATTTCTAGGCTTTCCTGTATGTTTCCAGCTGGATTACTATTTACCCATTTTGCCTTAATGTCGCAATGCTCGTATGGCATATGAAAATTTGAAACATAGGGGAACTCATAGGACTTTCGGTAGTCACAACAATATATGTGAAAAACTTTCTAGGTTCTAAAGAAAAGTTCATTGTGCTTTCTCAAACTAGTAGATCAATTGATACTTTGAAGCTCTCTTGATTAGCTCCACGTAGCTTGAAGCAAGATTAGCAGCTGCGTTATTAGGCTATAGTTTTAAGTTCATTAGTGTCTCTCTCTCTCTGTCCCTTAACCAGCAACTACGTTGTTGAATCTCTGGAGGTGAGTCTTCACTCAGTACCAAGAAGTCCAAAGGAATAATTTTTCTTGACAATATGCCCTTGGACTATCAACTGTGTAGTAATAGAAGTATCTGTGAGAATCTTACATGTTTTGCATGATGCATAGTATGGTGGTTTAGAACCTTGATATTGTAAAATCCTTCTAGATGATCCATGGTTTAGAATTACTTGCCAAACAAATTGAGACCATGTATCGTGTTAAAGTTCCACTACTACCCTCTAATGTGTAGGTATCAGTTTAGTTCTGTACTTATTTATCATCTCTGCCTTGATTCGATACATATTTGAGAATCTTTCAGCAAGAGAAAAGAACCATCGCCAGAACCCCGGGTCACAGTAAGACAAAAAGCTAGTAACAAGTAACTTTATTTACACTAAAATTTAATATCCGTGCCGGAAACTGAATGTGAGGGACGGACTACGGAGGGAGTATTATATTTTGATTCAGTTAGCTCTTACGTTTGTTGATTATGTGATTTTATAGTACCCAGCTGTAATGTTTACATTGTGATTTTTCTGTGTTCTTTGTAAACCTGCTGATATGAAAATCGATAGTTAGTTGTACTGCTGCTGCAAAGGTCTGATGTGGATACTATGCCTTTGACCAGCTGAAACATCAACTTGCATGAGTTGTGAGGTTCTCAGCTCCTAGCTCTTGTTCATTGACCAGTTTAAACCTCAAACTCTGGTTGATTTGGTTAATCACTCTGTCTTCACTGATTCAGTGTCAGAATAAACATTCCTTGATGTATCAAGAGTTGACTGTTTTCCTAAAGCTCTCATGTTGTTTGCTGTTATTATGACTTTCACCATTGTTTAAGAGGAATTTTCTCGACATTATTCATCCGCTGATTTATTTTTGTTTTCTTTAACAGATTCTTAGATGCTATAAAGCAGTACTTGTGCCTTTCACTGTTGAAGAACAGTGCTTCGACCCTTATGATCGTTTTCCAGCTTTCGTGTTCAATATTCATAAGCCTGGTCTCAAGGTTTAGAGCTGGACTGAAGGCAGAAATTGGAGTATTCTTTCCTATGATTGTTCTTAGAGTGTTGGAGAATGTTGCACAACCAAATTTTCAGCAGAAGATGACAGTGCTAAAGTTTCTGGAGAAGCTCTGTGTGGATTCACAAATTCTGATAGACATATTCCTTAACTATGATTGTGATGTTAATGCTTCCAACATATTTGAGAGGTGAAATTGGGTTATTGGTGCATTACTTGCATTTGCTAAGACAAAATAATCTCTTTAATCTTATGTCATTTGCATTTTTTTTCTCATTTAGTTCACTTGAATGTACTCTCACATTAAACACTAAAGCATCAGTTAGGTTGTTAAGTTCCAACTTCTGTGCACACAACCAAGAAACTGTGATTCCGTTTTAAATGATTTTTTTTCTGGGTTTGAATTTAATGTTCAGATTTCTCTTTACATTGTTGTGATATATAATAGGATGGTAAATGGACTTCTCAAAACTGGCCAAGGAGTTCCACCTGGTGTTTCAACTACACTTCTGCCTCCTCAAGATGTTGCACTGAAGCTAGAAGCAATGAGATGCTTGGTTGCTATTTTAAAATGCATGGGTGATTGGATGAACAAGCAATTGAGAATTCCAGATATTCAGTCTCCAAAGAAACTTGAGATGGCTGACAACAGTTCTGATGCTGGAAGTCTATCTATGGTAAATGGAAATGAAAATGAGCCCATTGAATCATCAGATACTCAATCTGAAACCTCCAGTGAAGTTTCCGATGTTTCTACTATTGAGCAGCGGCGTGCGTATAAACTTGAACTTCAGGTGAATTATAAGTTTGACTTGTTCTTGTTGTTCATCCATCTTCTGACCGCAACAAGTCAATTACTAATGAAATCTAATGTAATATGTATGGCAGGAAGGCATATCTCTTTTTAACCGTAAACCCAAGAAGGGCATCGAGTTCCTGATAAGTGCAAATAAGGTGGGAGGCTCACCAGAAGAGATAGCAGCGTTCCTCAAAAGTGCATCTGGTTTAAATAAATCTCTGATTGGTGACTATTTGGGTGAAAGAGAAGATTTATCGCTGAAAGTGATGCATGCATATGTTGATTCTTTTGATTTCCAAGGCATGGAATTTGATGAAGCAATTAGGGTCTTCTTACAGGGCTTTAGGTTACCTGGTGAGGCACAGAAGATTGACCGTATAATGGAAAAGTTTGCTGAACGATACTGCAAATGTAATCCAAAGGTCTTTTCAAGTGCGGACACTGCTTATGTGCTGGCCTACTCTGTTATACTGCTGAACACAGATGCCCATAATCCCATGGTGAAGAACAAGGTACATCCAATCAAACATTCAAACTATATGATGGCCAAGTTTTCCATGGAAAATATGTTTCTATTAAAATTCTTACTCTAAATAATGATTCTTCAGATGTCAACTGAGGATTTTATAAGGAACAACCGCGGCATTGATGATGGGAAAGATCTACCAGAGGAGTACTTGAGATCATTGTATGAGCGAATATCAAGAAATGAAATTAAAATGAAAGAAGAAAATTTGTCCATCCAACAGAAACAGTCTGTTAACTCGAACAGAGTTTTGGGTTTAGATAGTATACTTAACATTGTGATCCGTAACCGAGGTGGAGAAGATATGGAGACTGGTGATGACCTCATGAGACACATGCAGGAACAATTTAAAGAAAAAGCTCGCAAGTCTGAGTAAGCAACTATAAATCTTCTGCAATTCATCTAGGAGCTAACTTACTATTGGTGACAAACTCTCTTTCTGGTTTATGCCTTGCTTCCTTTTTCTTTTCTTTCTTACCTTGATCGTTACTTATCTTTTTCATTTTATTTTTTTATTTACCGTATTATCTTATCTTATATATGAATGATCTATGTTCGGTGGGGCTCTCCTTTACATTGGTTTGCTTGCATCTTACGCCGAGGAGGTTTTACTTGTTTGATAAATAGTGGCTGTTTTTGACTTTTCGTACTAGACAGTTTAGCAAATTAGATATCCCCTTGATGTTTAGATTTCATTGCAATTCTAGGTCAATTTATTATCCAGCAACAGATGTTGTGATCCTGAGGTTTATGGTGGAGGCTTGTTGGGCTCCCATGCTGGCTGCCTTCAGTGTCCCTCTCGACCAGAGCGAAGACGAGATCATAATTGCCTTATGTTTAGAAGGTTTTCGTAGTGCTATCCGTGTTACAGCAGGAATGTCCATGAAAACTCATAGAGACGCTTTTCTGACTTCATTGGCAAAGTTTACTTCCCTTCACTCTCCTGCAGACATCAAACAGAAAAACATTGATGCTATCAAGGTATTTACTCAAGCATATGCCTTCTTTGATTTGGTACATCACTAGATGAGCGGAGTGAGAACTGACAAGGCTTCTCACTTATCAATTCCCTTGCTTAATTAGTAGTTTTAAACCCCCCTTCCCTTCCTTTTATAATGCTTATTTAATTTAACCATTACCAGTTTCCAGTTGGAGTATATTTATTTTGGATTAGAATTGTTGCAACATGTGAAAGATGGCCATGCAACGTCTCTTCTGATGATGTCTCTCTTTCAGCAAACAAAATATCTCAAATTTAAATGGTCCACAGATTGATAAATCCTTCGGATTAAAAACAAATATCATGATTGTTTAAAACAAAAGCTGATCGCCTTATAAATAGAAGTGGTCATAGCACCATCTGTTTACATACTTGGACTTGGGAACTTCTAAACAACCCTAATCTGCAACTTGCATTAACAGGCCATAGTTGCAATAGCAGACGAGGATGGCAACTACTTACAGGATGCATGGGAGCATATTTTAACATGCATATCACGGTTTGAGCATTTGCATCTCTTGGGAGAGGGTGCTCCACCAGATGCCACTTTCTTTGCAATACCTCAAAATGATTTTGACAAGGTGAAACCAGGCAAAAATATTCTTCCTGTTCTCAGAAAGAAAGGAGCGGGAAAGATACACAATGCAGCTTCAGCATTGAGGAGGGGTTCATATGACAGTGCTGGTGTTGGTGGTACTACCACTGCTGGAATAACATCTGAACAGATGAACAACTTGGTCTCTAACTTAAACATGTTGGAACAAGTTGGTGAACTAAACCGCATATTCATACGAAGCCAAAAGCTGAACAGTGAGGCAATTGTTGATTTTGTTAAGGCTCTTTGCAAGGTATCCATGGACGAGTTGAGATCTACATCTGATCCACGGGTGTTCAGCCTCACAAAGATAGTTGAGATTGCGTATGTTACTAACACCCTTTTGCCTCACTGTTTTTGTCCTGACATACTTCTGTGACTATCTTCAGTGTTGCTTTGTTGAACATTTATGCAACTAGTAAATAGTAATATTTTTCTTTTTACACAGGCACTACAACATGAACCGGATAAGACTAGTGTGGTCAAAGATCTGGCAAGTACTTGCTGATTTTTTTGTGACAATTGGCTGTTCAGAAAATCTTTCAATTGCAATATTTGCAATGGATTCTTTGCGCCAACTGTCAATGAAATTCTTGGAGAGGGAAGAACTGGCTAATTATAACTTCCAGAATGAGTTTATGAAGCCCTTTGTAGTTGTGATGCGTAAGAGTAGTGCTGTTGAAATCAGAGAATTAATCATCAGATGTGTTTCTCAGATGGTGTTATCTCGTGTAAACAATGTGAAGTCGGGGTGGAAAAGCATGTTCATGGTAAAGATTTGTTCTCAGTTTCTTTAGGGTCCTATTGGTTTGAAATTTGTTATTTCTGCGCATACTTTCCGGATGTAAACTCTCTCTCATATTTTTATGTTCACCATTCAAATTGTAGGTTTTTACCACAGCCGCTTATGATGACCATAAGAACATTGTCCTCCTGGCCTTTGAAATAATTGAAAAGATTGTACGAGATTATTTTCCATACATAACCGAGACAGAGACCACTACTTTCACGGACTGTGTCAATTGTCTCATTGCATTCACCAATAGTAGGTTCAGCAAAGATATCAGTCTTAATGCCATTGGTTTCCTCCGTTTCTGTGCCGCCAAACTTGCTGAAGGTGACCTTGGCAATGATACCTCTGAAAAGGTGTCTCCCTCTTCACCTCATCCTGGAAAGGAAAAAAGAATTGACAATGCAGAATCCACAGACAGGGTGGATCATCTCTATTTCTGGTTTCCTTTATTGGCAGGTACACTTTTGTTTGGTTCTTATACTGGTTTCTGATTTATATTTGTAGCTTTTCTTCCTCTACCTGTGCATATAATGTGGCGCTGTGTATTTTTTGGTACCAGGTTTATCCGAACTGAGTTTTGACCCTAGGCCTGAAATTCGGAAGAGTGCCCTTCAAATTCTCTTTGATACTTTGCGCAACTATGGGCAACATTTTTCCCTGCCCTTGTGGGAGAAGGTCTTTGAATCTGTTCTATTTAGAATCTTTGATGATGCTCGGCATGCTATTGATCCAGCTAGTGACAACTCGAATCGCCATATAGCTAATGGTGACATGGAGGAGCTTGATGAAGATGCCTGGCTATATGAGACGTGTACATTGGCTCTACAGCTGGTTGTGGATCTCTTTGTTAATTTCTATGACACAGTGAACCCACTTTTGAAGAAAGTTGTCATGCTATTGGTTAGTTTTATCAAGCGTCCTCACCAAAGCCTTGCCGGCATTGGTATAGCTGCTTTTGTTCGCTTGATGAGCAATGCTGGTGAACTCTTTTCTGAAGAAAAGTGGTTTGATGTGGTCACTTCTCTCAAAGAAGCTGCTACAGACACACTTCCCGATTTTTCTTTTGTTCTCAGTGAGGATGGCGAAATCTCAGCCCGGGAACAAAATATTAATGGAAACAGCCATGAGGAATCTTCTGGGTCGGTTACTTCAAATGATGACACTGATAACTCAGGGAGAACCCGATTGTACAGTTCTGTAACGGAAGTCAAGTGCCGAGCTGCCGTTCAGCTTCTTTTGATACAGGTAAAAGTTGGTTTTCATTTGGTTCATTGAGATTCTTTTTAGTTTTTAAACTAGTAGTTGTGCAAAATTGTTCTATTTCAGGAAATAAATATTAAGTTGCACAATAACCCCTTCAAGGTATGTGTTATTGGGCGCGCAGTCACTGATACCTCTCAATTCTCATGTTCTTGAGAGGGTCAGTTATGGGTAATACTGTATACAATAATAAGCTTCCGGACTTTAAGATGCTGAAGAAAATCCCTAGTAATTGACTCGGTACCTCCAAAAGAAATCTATAATGTCCAGAAAGTCTCAATTTTGAATAGTTTTAACTTTTAAGATTTGATACTTCCTTTTTGGGACATTTCACTGTCCCATCATATTTACAGTTGTTAGTATTTGTGCAATTTTTTAAATGTGAGGGGTCTATAATCTATTGATGTACCTCAGGGGTTGTAAGTATATAACTGACTAAAGCATTCTGTTCTACTAAAAATGGTTTCCATGGTAGAACACCCATAAGGTTCAATCACTTGTTTGGCTGTTTTTGCACGCAAAACTTGTAAAACTACCTCATGTACAAACTACAGTGACAGATTAATCCATCTTACACTCTGCACTTGTGAATCAATTATGGCATATCGATTGTGGAAAGAACTGACAATAGCTTTTCTATGGAATTTGCAGGCTGTTATGGAAATCTATAACATGTATAGATCTCAACTATCAATCAAAAACATAGTTATCCTCTTTCAATCAGTGCATGATGTGGCATTTCACGCTCATAAGATAAACGGCAGCACAGCACTCCGTTCAAAGCTCCTAGAACTCAGTTCCTTGACACAAATGCAAGATCCACCCCTACTCCGCCTTGAAAATGAATCTTACCAAATCTGTGTCACACTCCTCCAGAATCTTGTGATCGACAGACCTGCTAACCAAGATGAGTCGGAAGTGGAATCTTACCTTGTTAATCTCTGCATGGAGGTTTTGCAATCGTACATTGAAGTTGCCTATTCTGGACAAACGTCTCATTCATCTCTAAACATGCAATCTCTCTGGAACATTCCTATGGGTTCTGGAAGGAGGCGGGAATTGGCTGCCCGAGCGCCTCTAATTGTTGCAACCCTACAAGCTATGTGCAGCTTGGGTGAGTTTTCATTTGAGAAGAACTTGTCTGGTTTCTTTCCCTTGCTTTCTAGCTTGATAAGCTGTGAGCATGGGTCAAAAGAGGTTCAAGTAGCTTTAAGCGATATGCTCAGCTCATCCGTTGGACCTGTTTTACTCCGGTCGTGTTGATCACTGACATGCCTTTTTCCTGAGATGTATGATAGTTTATCGAAATTTTCAATTTATTTTTGGTAATAACTTGTTTTGAAAGTATAGGGTCAGTGTACTAGATGCCGGAATTGTTTCCATATGCATGGAATATATATTGTAGTTAATTTGTTCGAAATTTTCATTTAGCAGATTGACAATTTATAACGTGTTGTATGTTAGTAGGATGTGTTTTCTCAATTTTCAGACAGTAGATTCTTTGAAGACAAGTGTTCATCTAGAATGTTGCTTTACTTCTGTTAAGCCAGAGTGTTCCTTTTCTTTCCGACACAGCTATTTTGATCTTTGTTAGCTGAGTTTTCTGAGAACGTAAAAGTTGCTCCAAGTGCTGTAGATAATCTCTAAGCGCTCGATTGATTCTTATCATGGTAAAACGCTTAAAGTAGGCAACAAATCGTTTCAGACTTTCAGTTGTGTTTGTATCTTCGATCTTATTCCTTTTGTTTCACCTTATATGTGATATTTGATCTTGGACATATAGATGACACTTGTATGAGAATATACATAGATGAAAAGTATTGACGTTTGATTTGAGATTCATAGGGTACTTTATATAGTGAAAAACTGTAAAAAATCATTGCTAAATTGTTTGAAAAATGTCGGAAATCAGCAAACAAAAACAAGATAGTGCAACTATGAACAAACCATTGGAATGCTAATGCTATCTAGTCTCGTTGGATTGGAATATTATACTTATGTAACCATTGTAAGCTCATTGGATCGACATTTGTTGGATACTATTAATTGTTATGCTATCTAAAATTAAAATATAGTTAAGACAAGCATAATTAAACTTTGCCAGACATGCTTTTAAACGTATTCTTGACTGAACTCAATGATAACAACCTCGTGAATTAAAGTACATTCCGGCTTGAGAATCTGGTCTTTTGATTCTCAATTACCATAAGAATTAAAATGTATAAACAATAATACTATGTAAAAAAATTGACAATCTAATCGTCCCATCGCTCATATCCATAATTTTCCATCGTTAAATGTTGTATAATTAATTAAATCGCTGTGTTTGTAATCATCTCATGTGTTTTATCATTTGTAATAATGATGCCTTTGAAGCTTAATACTTTAGTTAATTGTCGTCAAATCGACAACTTTTAGAATGTTGAAAAGATTATTAATAGCTTTATGAAAATATTATACTTTGAGTTGTAAGTACAGATAATTATAAGTAAGTTCCATCTGTCAATCTCAACGATGCTGGAGAAAGTAATTTAGTCTAATCGAGTTCCAAGATTTAAAAAAAATATATCCATATCTCAAAGTACTTTTCTTCGTACAAAAATAGTTATTATGTCTAAGAACTTCTCTATTAGAGTAATTAATTAACTAACTAATCCCAGCTGTGAATCTAAGAGTAATATTGTACACTGTTTTCTCCAAAAAAGTTTCGAAAATATACAATTTCGATCGATCAGCTCATCCATATATGTTGGAACCTTTGCTTTTTACTACTTAATTAGCTTTGAACTCAATAATTTACGTTATCTGATCCCAATTTTTTTTATCTAGCTTGTTTTATAAAACTATTTTGGTAGTAGACGATATTTTATTGTTACGTGTAACTTCAAAGAACAACAAAAATTAATATAAGTAATTTGCTGGAAGGCATCTCACAAGATTAGTGAAAAGGTAATTAAGATATAAATATTAAAAGTAGTTAGTGCGATTTAGTTGCGTATATATGTCCAATTGATGCTCAAGAATCTCCTTTTGGGCTAGTTTCCCCTGTATTCGTACATTGTGAATATGAAATGAGATAGTTAATTATAAATGGGACAGGTTGGTTTATTACAAGCCCACATAAAAAATGAAATATAATTAGTCACCATGCATACTAAAATAAAAAATTCAGGTTGGTCTAGTTGACAAAAATAGCATAAATATAAGGGGAAAGTAAGTAATTACGTGTGGCGAAGATTGCCGGAAACACAATTAACTCAAGTGTGCCTCCAACCCTACTCAAGAGATATGTTTATTTGGGTGATTACCAAGAGGTTAAACTATCACAACAATCAAACACCCAAACACATACCGTTCATTCGTGCTAAACTATGAGATACTTCCTCCATTTCATATCGAACTTTTCATGTACCTTTACATGCCGTGTATTCGTGATAAGCATGGCTTATATAGATAAAATAGTAATTGAATGATAAAAAGTAAGAGATATAATTGAAAGTAGTACAAGAGAGTGACTGAAGACTCAAAAATTTCTAGATGTTAAAGAGTGCTATATTGTTTTTCGCCACACAAACTAAACTAAAATGACCAAACAAATGAACCATAGTTGGAATATGCTTGGAAAATATATTAATCTAGAGATGAAAATGAAATTAAAAGGCTAGTTAAAAGCAAATCAACATCAAATATCATGAAAATCACACATTTATCAAAACGGCTTATATTTTGGTATGGAGGCCGTAGTAGTCAATTTGGATTTTTTCAACCCTAGTGTTATTCTGTATATTTAAGTGATAGTACATGGAGTATATATATAAATATGAGAAAATATTATAGAGCTTATCTATAAGGTATTTGACTACATCTAGAAGAGTATTTACAACAGATAATACTTCATCTAGTTAAAAGTCTAACGAGATACAAACTCGTATACATTTATCTCTAACAGTACTAACTTTGTCGCTAATTATCAAGAAAATAAATTAGGAATGAAAATATTATACTAGATATTAGCGACAAAATATATCGTTGACATTTGCTAATTTTGATTATTAGAACTAATACATTAACCAGTCGTGTATATTTAATTAAGTTTAAAATTCCGTCGCTTATCCATTACATTTTCGTTGTAAAACAATAAAATGATGAAAGTGAAAGCAAATTATACGATTGATTAGGCAATATATCACTGTTTTGTCGCAAAATTAGTAAGGGAATAATTTCCGTTACTACTTATTTTGCAACTAGTGTCTTAGGAACAAGTTCGATGTTAAACCTGTGAGCGATGTAATAGATTTAGCAGTTGCTTTTTTTTTTTTCTTTGGTTTTATAATATTCTTGTAGTTTCCGTGTCTGGATCAAGTTCAAGTCCACCAATTTAGGTTATGTAGAATCTTGTATAGTTCTAGGTTTTCATTTAGATTTATATTAAGATATGCGTCCAATTCCAGATAGTACTTACCCATTCAACCAATCCTTTTCACGAATTTCGAAACAAGTACATCAAATTTGTCCTAATTGATTTTTTTTTATAATTAGGGTTAGGACCCAATGGTACGTAAAAGTCCAGTAAAGCCAGCCGGATGGACATGGACTGAGTTGGCATTCCAGAGTATGAGAAATTTACGGATTTCTAGTGATTGAAAGGAATAGTCCAACATGAATTTCCAAGTAAGATTTAAAAATTGGTTAAAGTAAGGCAATTAATTTGAAGCTCGTGTTTCATGCACTTCATTATCTTCAACTTGGTAGTCCCCGCCACTATACCC
>JAYMSR010000564.1:0-13413 GCA_036897825.1 Plantago rigida | reverse complement strand
AAGTAATGTTAATTGGATTACACATTTAATTGATTTAAATATATTATGAGATGAAATATATTTGATGGAGAATTTTCTATTTGATAGAAAATATTTAATTAAGTTAAATTGGATTTATCGGGCTTAATTAAACAATTTATAAGATAGTGCACTTGGACGGATTTGGAATTATAAAGTTCAAGGCCCAAAACATAAAGCAAAAGGAGGTGAGAAGCTGTTGGGTTGGATGGCACAACAGTTAATGGACTGACGCGTGCACAACATGCGCCAAGCGAGTGAGAATACTGGCTCGTGCCGTGCACGCGCCAGGCATAACGAAAAGGGGGTGCGTGTTGGACACGCGTCCTGGCCTTCTGAAAGGTTTCTGTTCTTTTTTTACTTACCAATTCTTCCTTTTCTCCATTGCTTCTTTATTTTGGTATTTTTTTCTTTTGAAGACTCATTAGGATCTTATAATTAGAACATCCCCCTTCATAATTTAACACACAATAATTCATTAGATGAATTAACACAGTAGGGAATTCACAAGAAAATTCATTAGATGAATTCTCGCAAGAATTCCAGTAGTTCTAATAAATAGTTTATGTAGAATTTTCTCTTAGAATAATATTCTGGCAATTCTTCGAAGGAGAATTCAACAATACGTCAGATTGTGCTCAAGTGGTTGGTGTTCAATTGATGTGGATCAACTAAGTTCGTCCGCTTATACAAACAACCGGATCTAAGTCTTCTTTGAGGTTTATGTCATTTATAATGCCTATATAGTAGTATCATATACAACTATACGCACACGAACCGTGTACATCAATATCTTGTGGTCTCCAGTGACCCATGGCTATAGTAGCATATGAAAGAAAGAGTATTAAAACTAGAGATACGTGTATGAGTAGTTTTTTGTTTATAATAAGAAGCAGAGATGAAAAAGAAAAGGTTCGGAAAAGGATATTCTGAAGCTTACTTTCCAAACCCAAACACGCAGATTACCTGTTGGAAGCAAAATGGCAATCATTTTCTATCCTTTAGTAGAGCACAGCAGCAACAAAAGATCTGGCAGAATATTCAATTTCAACTGCAGTTTTGCAAATTAGAATTGAATGAATTTATTTATTTTTATTTATAGTAGATAAATAAATAATTAATTATAGTAGACGAAAGGAAAAAAACAATTGTCGTATAGTCCAATCATTAACTATTCATTAACTATTCTCCTTTTTTTGCACTGCTAGTAGTATTATTTATAGTTTTATACTATACTCTGTGTCTCTAAGAAAATGAATGGAATTGAAATGAGACAGTGATATCTTGTGGTATTCCTGTGACAGTGGAGGTAGTGGTAGAGTAGAAGAAAACTATTTTGTGCTTGCTTGTACGAAACTAAACTTCCTCCTTCTTCTTCTTGCCTATTTATTACAAGTTCTAGTATTTGTCTTGTTCAATTCTTGTCTTGTCAAGTATTTGAGTTCTATTTGATCATCATCTCTCCTTCTTTCTTTCTTTGCTTCAGGTCTCTGTTCAATTTAACCCAATCAGGTTTTCAGAGTTTTCTTTATTTCTTTTATTTTTCACAAAAAGGTTATCTTTTTATTCACAGCCCAGCCCCACTACTCTCTTTCTCTCTCTTACATCTTCTTTTTCGGCAGTTATCAGTCTCCTTCATCTCTCTCACGAGGTTATTCTTTTTTGGGCTTTTGCTATTCACTTCTTAAGAGTAAGAGGTGTCTTTTGTTTCATTCTGACTATAACCCACCTCTTTTTTCTCACTTTTGTTTGTGTGATTTATGTAGGTGATACGTTCTTTTCTTGCTTGCCCTGTTAATCAATTTCTGATTTTTTACTAGCACCATGTATGATTAATTTCAATGGATTGCTGCTCCTTACATGAAAGTACTATTGTTGGGCGTTTTTGCTTGGGTTGATCAAAAGATTTTTCTATCTTGGCACCAACTTCTGATTCAAGTTCATTGTGTGTTAATTGAGCGAGCTTTGGTTCAATCTCTTTTGCATACTCTTCTTGGTGTGCTTTCTGGTTTTGGTCAAAGATAGATTCTTGTTTCTTTTTGGGTCCTGTGGAAATAGGTAATTATATTATGCTCTTTTATAGCTTCACTTTGCTGTCTTGTCTTAAAAAGACTTGCTTTTTATGAAGGTCGAAATTGTGATTATAGTATCTTTGTTGTGCTGACCTGAATTATCTGGTTAGTAAAGCATGTTGAACTTGGTTTGGTCATTAATGTTTGTCGTATATGACGTTTCCAGATGTTTGTCGTATACGTCGGTTCCAGTGTATGTTATCAGATTGATATGGTTAGGTATCTTTTAAATGGTGCTTCACTCGTCGGGGGTTGGCCCCTTTTCTAGCGCTGTCTTAACTGAAGAGAATTGCCAATCGTTGTTTGTTGCAGGTAGTGACATCAATGGAGCAATCGCCAAAATATACTGTTTCTGGTTAGTCTGGAGAGCTTGATTTGTTCTTGGTCCTTGTTAAGTGTCACTCAATGATTGTTGCATACTCTTTGATGTGTTCATTTAAGTTATAGATTCTCTCATCTCCTGAATCTTAATTGTTAATCTTCTTTGTAGGTCTTTCTAAAATTTCATTTATGGGCACTGTGTGGAATGAAAAAGCTGCATGGGGGTTTCCTGGAACAAGCTATACGCACCATGCTTCTAGTGATACTAGCTTGTTTTCCACCTCATTGCCTGTCTTTACCCATGAGACTTGTGAGCTTGAATTTTTTTGAGCCTGCCTACTATTTCTTCGCAAATTGCGAACAACTGAATAATATATGCGATGGCATCTTTCTATTTGCAGTTAAGTTTAATGAAACCGACCCTGAAGGTCAACCACTTGAATATGGTTTAGCTAGCCAAACTAAGGTGGTCCTAGAAGATGAAGTAAAGTATCCAGGCGAAGATAGCGAGACAAATATGGTGGGAAATTTTCTTCCTGGCGACGAAGATGAGCTGCTTGCTGGTGTTATGGACGACTTTGATTTTAATGGGTTGCCAACTAAAGTGGAGGACCTGGATGACGATCTTTTTGGAAGTGGAGGGGGACTGGAAATAGAATCTGAAAGTCAAGCAAATCTTGTCAATGGTTTATCAAGATTAAACATGGCAGATGGCATCAATGGGGGCAGCTTAAATCAATATGGTCTGGCCAATGGTCTTGGAACTGTTACGGGTGAACACCCATATGGAGAGCATCCTTCGAGGACACTATTTGTGAGGAATATCAACAGCAACGTCGAGGACTCTGAACTTAGGTCACTCTTTGAGGTATTGTCGGCTACTTTAACTCTATTCCAGATGTGATTTCCTATTTCTTTTTCTGTGGATGATGCACCCTGGTTTGTTCAATAATGCGCTACCTTTCATTTTCCACCTAACAGCAATATGGAGATATCAGAACTCTTTATACAGCATGTAAGCAGAGAGGATTTGTCATGATATCCTACTATGATATCAGAGCTGCTCGAACTGCAATGAGGGGACTGCAAAACAAGCCCTTAAGAAGAAGAAAGCTCGATATTCATTTTTCGATCCCGAAGGTCTGATACTGCTGTCCTTCATTTTTTTCGCAGTGTTATCTAGGTGGGTAGATGGTTTCCAAACAAATAAGTTTCCATTGCATGCAGGATAATCCATCAGAAAAGGATATTAACCAAGGAACTCTAGTTGTTTTCAATTTGGATGCTTCTGTAACGAATGATGAGCTGCGCCAAATATTTGGAAATTATGGTGAAGTTAAGGAGGTATAAATTCAATATCATGTAATAATTCTGATTTCTTTGATATGTATTTTGTCACGTTCTTAGGAGTTGATCTGCATTGTTTGTGTTTGCATTGTTGCATTTAGATCAGGGAAACTCCACACAAACGACACCATAAGTTTATTGAGTATTATGATGTTCGAGCTGCGGAGGCAGCTCTCAAAGCCTTGAATAGATGTGATATAGCTGGGAAGCGCATAAAGCTAGAACCTAGCAGGCCCGGTGGAGCACGCCGGAGGTAAAGCCACATTTAGTCCTTTAGTTATAGTAACATATTGGTTTCATTTTAGTATCTTGTTATTCTCCTTCTGCCTGCATCCACTTTGTACGAGCAATAGGGTGTCCATTTGTATTTGTAAAAATTTCACTACTGGCTCTGAGGTAGCCTTTCTGTATCGTTGCAACTTAACTATTTGTTTTTTTCTGTTATACACGCAGTGTTGATAAGGAAAGTATCATATTGTGGATATCTCATAGAAGTATTTCTACCATTTACTTTGCGATACTCCATAGTAAAGTATTTGGAATGTTCATCTTTGACATTCAGAACAATTTCTGGTCGTTAAATCGCCATTTGACTGTTTTCTTTGACTTAAGATTCTGGAATGTTTATTACGGTTAGACTTTAGAGTATGATTAATAATTATTACTCCCTCCTATAATTTGTTCAAAGTAAATGAAACTTAACTTTTGCAACGTAAATGGCGTTCTAGCTATTTTGTCATTTATTCGCTCATTTTTACCCCTCTTAAAATGGACACCACACTGTAATTGTGACTTGGAATAAACCATCTTTCTGTCTATCTTATCATATTGTCGTATCTTTTTCATTATTAAGGTAAGTGAGGATGATTACTTCCTTTTATATTGTTGGCTTGTTGCATTAATGAGGGTTGGGAATCAAGTTTTTCCTTAATTTTTGTAAAATCAATCCTTGAACTTCATTTATTATAAACAATAAATTGGATGTTGAAATGGTAAAAGTATGTTGATTGCATGACGAATATAAAGGAATGGAGAGAAAGTTCAAATCCTTTTTTTTAAAGGGATGAGGTTCCAAAAAAGCACTTGGATTGCTTAGGTATCAGATTACATATAGCTCTGATAGATGTCTTGCTACCATTAGTGCCATACTCTAGTAGTTGGAATATTCATCTGGACATTTACATATATTTTTGGACTTCAATTCCGATGTAATTGATTTCTTTGACTGAGATTTTTCAATGTTGATTATGGTGAGAGTATGATTAGTTATTATTATGAAGTAATAATAAATAATTGGATGTTAAAAAGGTGGGAGAAGCATGTTGATTGCATGAAGAATATAAATTATTGGAGAGAAAAATCAAATCTTTCTATTCTTTATCCTTTTCTTTTCTCTCTTTTCGTTCTGTTGGCCAAAAAATTAAACATGGATGAGCTTCTGAAAGCATTGGTCTTTGATTTACTAGACCTGCAGTAATTTTGTGAGTAAAAATGAAGTTTGGTTGGTTTGGTTGGTTTGCTTTGCTTGTTCTCACAGAAGTCTGGTGTCTAATGCATCATCATTGTTTCTGGTCATGTGGATTGGTGTTCAAATTATTTCATTTAGAAGGGGATTTTATGGTGATCTTTGTCTATACATTGTTCTGAAATCATTCTGATGTTAATTTGGATGATCACATGTGTCCTTTATTGTCTGCAGTTTGATGCAGCAGCTTACTCAAGATCAGGAGCAAGACGAGGGTCGAACTTTCAGGCAACATCTTGGTTCACCCATAGGCAACTCTCCACCAGGCATGTTCAATGGAACCCTGGATTCTGCCATGTATTTGTGCTTTTGGCCTTGTAGTTTACCTGTGGAATAAACAGTAATATATTGTTTGCAGGTAGCTGGCCTAATATTGGCAGTCCAGTTGAGCGCAACTTATTGCATGGATTGCATGGTTATAGTCAATCACCTACCATGGGAAGCCTCAGCCCAGTGGGAAGCAATCACCTGTCTGGTTTAGCGTCTATTCTTCAAGCTCATGTCTCAAATCCTCCGAAAGTTGTGCCCATTGGTGGCCATCGGAACCCGTTAAGTTATCAACATCATTTTTCTGTTCCTGATATGAAGGTAAGTTCAAGCCCTGGGCCCATCTCTCCGTTTGGTGATTCCAAGCCATCTAGTGTCGGGACACTTACTGTTCCTCAATTTCTGTGGGGAAGTCCTACTACTCACTCTGAACATAGCAATTCATCTGCTTGGTCATCTTCATTTAACGGGCGGCCATATCGGCCCAGTGGCCAGGGGATTGGTTTTTCATTCACAAATCACCATGTGGGGTCTGCTCCATCTGGTATTCAATTGGAAAAGCAATTTGGTTTTTTCCCCGACTCACCTGAAACATCCTATATCAATCGCGGATCTATTGGAGCTGCAAATTTCAGTCGCAACAATGGGAATCATGTTCTCGATTTTGGTTCCCATGGGGCTATGAACATGGGAGTTCCTTATGCTGGAAATTTTTCCGAGAGTAGTTTGCCTAGTTCAAGGATGGTTTCAATGCCAAGGAATGGACCAGTGTATTTTGGTAATGGTTCACTTGGGGGCCTGGGAGCAATTTACAATGATGTCATCTTTGACCGTGGTCGGAGTAGAAAGCCTGCTGAAAATGGAAACCACCAGGTTGATAACATGAAGCAGTATCAACTTGATTTGGAAAAGATTATTAATGGTGACGATAGCAGGACCACTTTGATGATTAAGAACATACCAAACAAGTAAGATCCAATAATTACAGTGTTCACCGTGTTAGTTTTGCACTTTTGAATTGGTGTTTATTACTCTTTTTTTTTGGGTCTGTAAAGGTACACTTCGAAGATGCTATTGGCAGCTATTGATGAAACTCACAAGGGTGCATATGATTTTCTCTATTTGCCAATAGATTTTAAGGTAACTTGGTGTTTGATTAGACCTATTTCCTTTTTAAATTTTTTTGAAGAATAATGAAACCGAATATTTGTTAAATTTTGATACAGAATAAGTGCAACGTCGGGTATGCCTTCATCAATATGGTGTCTCCATCACACATCATCTCCTTCTATGAGGTTTGTGTGTTGTCTTCTTGATCTCATTTAAGCGTAGGCGTCTCTTTATGACCACACAAACGACGAGACAATCGTAGATTGTATTAGTCTCCAGCTCTATAAGTGATTTACATCTTTTCAGGCATTTAGTGGGATGAAATGGGAAAAGTTCAATAGTGAGAAAGTTGCTTCATTAGCCTACGCCAGAATCCAGGGAAAGACTGCTCTTGTCTCTCATTTCCAAAACTCAAGTTTAATAAATGAAGACAAGTCATGCCGGCCAATTCTCTTTCATTCTGATGGCCAAGGGACTGGCGATCTGGTATGTTAAAAGTTAATATTCATGCTAAATGAACTATCATTTTCATGTTGCTACTATCACTCGCAATACGATTAGTTATGGACTATTCTGTAGATTTTTCTTGTAATTTAACTTAACACAGTTTAGTAAGTCTTATGACAGACCAGTTTTTTCTGAACATTAGGAAATACCAATCCATACTATGTGTGAATTAGGGGAATGTGCCAAACACTTGGGGTTGACCATGTTCAGAAAAAAATGAGTTTTTTTCCAAGAATTTCACCACTTTCAGTTGGAATTTTCAAATTCTCCCAGACTGCATGTGTTGTTGAGCCACTAATATTTTATAATTTCCTGCTACTACTCAGGAACCTATACCGACAGGCAATCTGAATATCTTTATCCGCCAGCCTGATGGGTCTTATGCAGGAGATTCTCTGGACAGCCCTACGGATGATCCAGATGAGAACCTGCTCCTCAGATAGCCCCCCCTGGCAAGGAAGTTGGTGGGGGCAATAAGCTTTCACTTTATATCCTTTTGCGTACATAAGATATGTTAACCGGATTGTGGAAATTGTACTTGCCTTTCTTCTTGATGGTGTCCCTGTTTTATCGACTCATGCTTCTTGGATGTGGAATATTTTTTTGTCCATGTTTAAGGAAGCAGTGGCAAGCTTTTGGCGTCATGATGTGTAACGGCTACTGAATTTTAACGAGTGGAATGGAGCAGGACTGCTGTGGTGTGTAACTGTGTATACATGTTGGCTCGTCCATCCATCCATCGGTGCTCATTTTCCTGTATTGCATGAATGTTTGAAATTCCTTCAAGCCTGGCAAATGTACAGTAGACTGTGGAGCAGGCTAATGTTGGGAAATTTGTATAGATGGATACCGTCTCAGAAATGTATGCTAGGCATTATTAACATTAAACCAGTCGACTTGTTTCTACTGGTCCTGTGGTCTTGTCCTAATGTAACCATGTTTTTGTGACATGACAGCATAACATTAATATCATTGTATATTCCCATTAGCTTGGCCTGTAGCTGAAACTTCCTTTTTGCTTCCAAGTTTATAGAACTTCTGCTGTCCCTAGAATTCTTTCATGTTATTTGGATGGCTTGATTCCAGAGTCGTAATAGCACGACTAGCAAGAATTAAGGTGATTATGAGAATAGGACCTGCAAGAGTTAGCGTGGTCAAGAGCGTTAGAGTGGTGTATACTAGCTTTCATATCTTATTCTGGTATGTGTTACTGTACAGTTTTACCATTGTGTGACCGTTTGCTTGACCTGAGCAAATTCGATTTGTGCATAGTCCATACTGGTTCGTCATGAAACTTGTGCAGTAGCTGTAGCATAACATTGCTTATTGGAAACCCTTGGCAGGCCAGTTCAATTGGTTCCAACCATAGGAAGCTTTGAAAATCAGAACGGAAAAATGAATAATTTGCATTTAAATAAACCAACCAAAAATATTTCCAGCAGCATAATTTAAAGATGGAATTCTGCATTAGTGAGATGGACCATGCCAAATTATTCTCCCAGGACATTGTGGAGACAAGAGAAAGGCCACAAAGCATTACAGAATGCAAGCAGTAATCTTGCATGTGGCATGGGTACACTCATGTTTTAAATACTAATACTACTACCAAAATAAATCTTCATCCAAGAATGCGACAATCACTTTTCAACTTCATCTTCAAATTCGACTGATACGTATCATATTTGGAGGGCATCGGATATAGAGCTTGCAAGACTCAGCACTTCAAAAGGGGGTTGGTTTTTTATGGCTTTCACAGTATTGGGACATGAATCCGTGATCCAAAAGTTGGCGAATGCCTTTTCCAATGGATCTACAAAATCAATGACTGTGAGAAAGTGAAAGACAAAACAGTTATGAGCCATGGGTAAGTGAAAGCAGATATTCATTACCTTCACTCCTGTGAACAAATCGCTGCCATGACTTCTTGGGGAACACACCGTGGGTCACATATGCACTTACCTTAGCTGCTCCATGAGCTGCCAAAACTTTCTGAGCGCAACAAAATGGATTGAAAGTCATATTTTCAGTCATGATATAGGCGCCCCGTGAAGGCGTGAATTTTATGCATGTTTACAAACAAAACAAACCATGTACAAAAGCTCTTCTTTTTATACACAGAAAAGCAAGATCTACAGATGAAAGGACCATAATCAATTGGAGATCAGATTACAGGTATATAATAATGATTCCAATGAGGACGGCTTTAGAAACAGAGTTCATTTGTAGAGTAAATCAGTCGTTTGAAAATGGGGTTAGTAAATTTGCGAGTAATACCAAAATTCACATTTCTAAAAAGGAAAATGAAACACCAAAATCTCTACAAACTTGGATGCAAGAACACCTAAATCTATACCTTAAAAGATTTTATTTTTGCTGAACGTTTAGCTATCTCATACTTCCAAAGAGTAGATAATAAACATTAAAGCAAGAAGACGGGGTGCACCTGACATTCAATTAACGTTCCACCAGACTGTACCAGGTCATCAACAATGACAACATGACAACCTGTAGGTTCACCCTCCTTTATCCTAACTATTCTTTTGTCACCTTCACGGACCTTGTTGCAGATGACCTAGGTCCACAAGTACAGGAGTTAAAATGACACGGAGGATAATAGTATTTTAACAGGTGAAATTGTTAGGAAGTTATTTTAATATGGACTAACCATGGGGAAATGATCCAATAATTTGTGGAATCGTTTCCAAGCTCCATCATCTGGAAAAGCAACAACTATCTGCCAGGGAAAAAAGACAATTAAAATTCATTCTATAAACCACACTTATCTTATGCTAGAAAAGAGCAGTAGCACCCTTTCAGAAAGAGAGATCTACCAGAAAATCCAACTGACCTTATCAGATTCTGGAAGTTGGGAGAGTCGCTGCTTCAGAAGTGGGATTCCAGTCTCAAACAGAGGCAAAACGGTGTCACTGAAATAAAACCTTTCCTGCACAAGACCAGATTGAAAATAACATGACAAGTCAATCAATGCTTGGGAAGATAACTCGTGAATTAATAAAAAACAATTAATTGAAAATACACCAAAGACGAGAGAAACATTAACAAAGATTAAACGTTAGTTCCATATTTGACTGAACTGAGAGTATGGATAATATACTTGGATGACCTCCAGTGACACATCTTCTATGGGATACACAGGGAAAAGTGGTAAAAACTTCAGTATACTTGATAGAATGGTCTGACAACTCTTTATGCAGATGATTTGGTTCCTTCCTTACAATGAAATTAGCTGATATCATAACAATACTAGGTAGCATAGATATCATTATGGGAGAAGTCAATGGTTGAAATGATAATTGATACAACAGAGCTACAAGCTATGCACTCGTTTTCTGGATTTGAATTCTTAAGAAGGCTGTGGGATACTATGTCCACGTATCCCTATTTTTACTCTTGTATTAGGAATCACACCAAGTGTACTAGTAATTGTTTGGTTAAAAAGAGAAATATCTGCAGGAGAACAACGTATTGGACCAGACTATGCCGGGAATTTGGGAATTCTTGAAGAGAAAAATTATGAAGTGCATTTCAACATTTTAACAGGTTAGAAGTAAACAAATAATGTTACTAATCAATGTGGGTATCATGTTCTACGACAGGTCATCAAAGTGCATGGATACAAATCACAGCCACTAGTTTCAGCATCAAGAGCTATCTGAGTTACAGATATAGCAAATACGAATAATATGACCACAAAGAAATCTAATATTTTGAACAACGTGGGATGACCAAAGCCACATACATCCACCTTCCGTCCATTCGCTCTATTGAAATCCATGACTAATAAAAATTTGTGACAATGAGATGAAATGTGTGTAATACGTGCACATAATTATCTTATGTTTTGCATTGTGCACTCTTTAATTGCAAATAACATTTTTAGACGTCAAAAGTATTTACTGAAGTACGTTTTGTGTTGGCTGTGAGTGTGTTTGGTCAGGGTTGGGCATTGAGGCCTGAATTCCTCCACCAAAAACATTCTTTATAAGTGTCAATTTCTCCATTAATTCCATTAGTCAATAATAGGAACCGAATTTCTATGAAACTGAACATGTTCCCTACTCATTTTCTTGATCTTTAGTTAAGCAAAATGAAAAGGGTGTAGTATTCCTCAATGAATGGGTTTTTTGCATCTAATGCAGTTATAAAACATGTAAATGGTTTAGAAAACAAAAATGTGAATTAAAGAATGTTAAGATTGCCATAGATTTGTAGGGTTACAGAAGAATGCAGATCTCTGGTATTCTGAGCTAATAAACACAGCCAAAGAAGTACATATTTAGCTGTATATATGCCAAGAATGTATCGTGAAGACCTAGTTGCTGATTCCCATTTAGCATACAAGGATGCTTGAGATCAAAAGAAAATATCAAGAAGTAGAGGGTATGTATTTGTCAAAACCAATGAATGTAAAAATAGTCAACCTGTAAGGCGTGTATGTCGTAGATAACTAAACTGGTGGGAGCACCCCTTGAAATAGGAGTGTTTGACAGCATTCTAGCCAAAGTGAAGGCAGTGGCAACATCACCTTCCTCTTCTACTCGTTCGAAGGAACCAGTTGGGAAAAAAGGCAACACCACAGTGAAAGATGCAGCGAACAGCATGGGAAGCGCATAGATGACAGAAAGCTGTTCGAAAATGGCATCAGTTGAGCTGAAAGACGCTAGGAATGCCACATGCTGGCCTCGAATATCGTGTGCATTCTTGATGAAAAGGTTTGGAAACCCATCATCAAAACTCCTACATATACATATGGTAGAATAAACACAGTTAGCCAAAAGAAAACTTAATGAAATAATCATTGCCACCATTTTACAAACAGAAATTCTCTGAGTATTAGAATAAAGGTCAATAAGCATACAAAGACAAATTCATAAAGAATGTTGTAACATGGGTCCCCGAAATAACTAGCCTCCTCTACACATTTTATTAGCACCCGGACTATACCTAGGCTTGTAACTATCTAGCACAAAATTCATTTCTCCAAGTAGAGAACACATTCAGAGAAAAGTTATCTTTTCGTTATGGTAGTTCACAAGAAATATTATTTTGCTGTCTGCAAAGATAACACATAAAGACACAATCTTTGATTCTCATTTACAAGAAGAACACAAAAACTTGTGTTGGACGGGCTAACGGTTAGACAGACACATCAAACTGCCGGTAGCATTCCCTAATCTGCCGAACAACCTTCGCTTAGATGTTATAAAAAATCACACCATTAATTTGCACCAATTAGACTGTCTGTCTAACACAATTATTCTCCAAGAAAAAAGCTTTAAAAAATATGAGCAGAGCAATTGCATTTCATAGTTTGTCAAGAACCTATTTTGGATATGATACATACGGCAAGTACAAAATTAACCCACTATACAAAAGCGGAAAGAAAAAGAAGAGCCTGTAAAAATCCATTCTTGCTATTTAAGTTGGGGTAAATATGTCACGTATACCTCCAGTTAATGGATTGGAGCTGAATCAGGTCAGACTGAGCAGCGACCTTACGAGCGAGGTCCTCAGCCTCAACGCAGTAGAATAGTAGCACTGATTTCTTCATTGGCTTCACCATTTGCGCCATCTATCTTTTGTGAAAAAAGAAGAAAAATAGCAAGGGTTTAGTTTTAACGAGATCAAGTAGCGAGTGTGTGTGTTAACTGTGAAGTTTTGTTAAGAAAAGAGGAAGACAAAGAAAGAGGCGGCAGAGGAATACTGGAAGACCGGAAGGTGAGTGATGAATGAGTGAGAGCAAGAACCTTGCCTCCCTTTAGGCGTTTGGACAACTTGGAGACCAGGAGGGCCAATTTTAAGAATTCTTTTTTTCTCTACTTTTATTTATTCTCCAACATCGGAATAATAAAATATACCCATAAACAATCCCTAAATAACTTATATTACGGATCAAATTTAATAAAATTATTCATGTTATTAATTAAAAAATTTATTATGTTGTTAATCAAATGAGTTATTTTTAATAGGCACAATTACATAGAGACCCCCTGCAGGTTACCTCACTCTCATCGAAACCCCTGTTAGTCGAACAATTACACTTGGGTCCAAAATCTTAAAAACGTTGACCGGCTTAATTCAGAATTTCGGAACCAAACACGGCCTTAGGCTATTTTTGTTAGTTGGTCCAATTTGCAATCCAGATTTTCTTCTTCTTCACTCTCAGTTCTTCTTCTTCTTCTGTTGCAGTTGCAGTTTTGTTCTTCTCAGTTCTTCTTCTTCTTC
>JAYMSR010000563.1:0-13421 GCA_036897825.1 Plantago rigida | reverse complement strand
CGAGTGCTTAATTGAAATTTAGGTTTATGAGATAATGTTATAAAACTATACATATGAATTTGAAGTTCCGCACAGGGCCTCGAAATCTATGAGCCAGCCCTGTCTTGATCATATACCAAATATAACTGTTAAGTTATGCTTCTTCAATAATATTATCAGGAACGAATGTAGGTAGAACATCTAGTGATTATACACCATTATCCTCGAACATGTTTGGATTCTGTTTACCCTGCACAGTCGTGCCTGTTTGGCATGCGACTCAAAGAAATTTTAAAAAAAAAACTGGTTAACTGGGAATCCGAATGCGTATACTGCAGCCCAGCTCCTTTGTGTCAAGCCGGCATCAAACAAGCAAAATGCATAAGCCACATAAGATGGCAATATCAAATGAGATAGACAGAAAACATACATCTCACTTTCATAACTACACAAGCTTCAGAATAAATCCCAACCAGACTGATTTTGTAAATCAAGGCTAGACTAAAATCCTTCTGAAGCATAAATGGCCATATCTTTTGGAGTAACCTTCTTGATCACATCTTGAGGAATCCCATCCCCATTCCACACCATGCTTTTGACGATGATCAAGCAACATGGAAACAGCAGCCGCTGCACCTAAAGAAGGTTTACTTTGTTACAGACAACCTTTGGCAAGAACATTGTATGTAACACTGTCAGGACAACCATATTCTTCCATTTCCCTAAACATAGTTCTGGCTTTCTGCCTCATCTATAGACCCTTCTTGACAAAATGCACCGATTAGCATTGTAAACGTCTTAACATCAGCCCCAAACCATTTGAAGGAAGCGAGCGAAAGAGATCCATTGCAATTTCATGTTTTCCATCTTTAAACAATCCATGGATAAGAGCATTATATGATGCTGGCTATGCCTGGATTAACACCATCGTCTTCCATCTTACCTAAAACATAAAATGCTTAATCAATCTTCGTATTCCTGCATAAGCCATCGATCAAGCTAGTGCAAGTCCTCACATCAAGAGAGTTACATGATGTGCTTGCGTTTCAGCAAATAGGTTCCACCCATCATCACGCCTTCCTGCACAAAACAATCCATGTAACATTGTAAGATAGCTAAAAGTATCATGTCGTAATCCTACACGAGGAACTTTAAGGAATAGTTTCCAAGCTTCATCAACATCACACTTCTTGCAGTATACGTCCATCAAACTATTATACGTGATAATATCAGGTCTAAGACCATAAATCCAAAACTAGATTATATATTTTCCTTGCTTTCTCCATCTCTCCTCGCACACAATATCCATAGATTAATGCACTATACGTAACGATGTGCAACATTTTTTTGCATCATGACGGCCAACACATACTTGGTCTCTTTCACATTTCCTTCTTTGCAAAAAGCATCTATTAATATGCCATAAGTAAAAAGGTTAGGAAGTATGCCACCAGCGAACATCTCCTTTACGAACTCTTTCACTTCCTTCCATCGTCCTAAATCACATAAGCCATGTATGATTGAACTGTAAGTTACAACCTTCGGGATAATGCACTCGCCAGCCATCTTGAAAAACAGTTGGAGAGCATCATCAACCATTCTGGCTCTGCACAGACCACGAATCAGTGTTAAACAATAAGACAACATTGGTTACCTTCTCATCCAGGAAGAGCCCTCTAATGAGAGTGCAGAAGGTGGTGACATTTGGTACGAAACCCGATTTAAGAAACATGCCCAGAACAGCAAAACAAAGATCCACACGATTGATAAGGCAGTACGTAGCAGTTAATCACAATAGTCAGTGTATACTCATTCAAAGGGAGACCACTGCATTGACGCATTTTGTCGAACATGTGGAGCGCAAGAGAGTATTTCCATTTTTGACAACAAAATTCAACAATTTGTTGAATTCAATAACAGAATGAAGAGGTTGCATCCTGAGCATATCGTCAAACAAGGAAATAGCATCATTGACGTTTTTTACTCAACTAAAATCGACATAGTATCTAGGTATTGAGGTGGCTTGTATGTGTTGTGACTAGTCTCCATGTGGAATGAAGTAGAAGAATTATTGACACTTAGACAGCAATAAGAGTGAAGAAGCATTGGCTGTTGTTAAATCTCCTGTGCAAATCCTGTTGAAATCTACTAGCATCATATGCGTATTAGAGAATGAATCAGCACACGAACTTCGTAGAGCATAATACATCATATGCAATAATGCAAATATATAAACTTATCATGAATTCTTCAAATAGTAGATTCACTAACATGAAACCTAAACCTGACATCTGACAACATGAATTCGACCATACATATTAAGTTAATAACCATTTCTAATCAACGGGCATAAACGAGTTGCAAAAAAGGATAGGAGCAAATACATAAATTATGACATTCCCTTTCAGGATTGAAATTTTTTGGGAGACAATAATGTCAAATGATAGGTTCCTGGTTTCTACTGAGCTACGGTCAAAAGTCAGAACCAATTAAGAGATATGCCCCCTCTTGTTGATTTGTAAAACTCCACAAGCACATACAACCAGCTAAGTTCTTGGTTAAGCAACCACACGACTCATTCTAATGTCCCTATACGAAAAGGACTCGAAACTCTGGGGCTTCACTAGCCAATTTCTAAAATTCAGGCTTGCTTTGAAGGCCTTCGAAGCTGCAGCATATGCTTCAGCTCCATCCTGGAAAAGGAGAATTGATCTATCAGTTGCTTTTTTTACTTTTTTTTCCTTTTGATTGGGGAGGGGGAAGCATGTGTAGTGATATTTCACAGAATGTACCTTTAGTTCCCGATATGTTTTCTCACCGATGCAGATATCAGATGAACAATCGTGTTTTAACGACACAAACAACTCCAATAAGTGCTTCCTAATGACAATAAATTCAAAGGAGTTACATGAAAATAACTCTAGAGCAGTAAAAAAGAACTAGTGGTAAGAATACAAAGGGATGGTGTTCAAGTACAGATAATGGTTTACGACTTATAGGGTCATTGCCCAAGTAAGAAGAAGCCTGATAACACCTTAAGCAAAGTACTAATAGCAAGAGAAGCAGGTTCGAGTTTATATCCTTGCCCCCATATAACCAAGTAATGTCTTGGGGTTACAAGATTTAACTACTCTTACTTGCATAGAGATGACTCTGTTGATGGAGAGAGTCCACCTTTAGCAGAAGTGCCCTGCTTTCTACCAGTTGTCCCAAGAATAACTTCATGCAAACCAAATTTATTCCAGCATATAGAATACCTTCAAATTTAAGAAAAATGGGCTTCAAAGAACCGCAATAAAATAACAATAATACTACTCTTAATAATATTTATTCAGAACTAGAGTTCATAACCAAATGAACCCACCCACAAGTTAGGGTTTCTAGAGCAGTCTCAGAATGTTGAAACTCCTTAGGTGGCACTGGAGATAACCAAAGGAATGGCTGTTCGCAAAATAAAATATCAATATTGTTTGTAAGATTCATCGGGTACCAGATAGCATGTTATGTACAATGGTCAAGGGAGACGAAAATCTCACCCTTTTTACTTGAAAAGGATCTATAATTTTGTTACAGAATGGAACAATCCTCTGATGTAAAGATCGTCTTAGGTGACTTGTCAGAAGTATGTTTCCAGAATCAGAATGAGATTGGGATTGACCCACAGTTACAGATGAGATATATACTGGTTCCAGGAAGCAGGAAAGCAGAGCTCCTGCATTAGTTGATAGTCTGCCATTAGACAATACGGTACGAGACTAACTATATAGCTCCTTGAGACATCGTATGGGTAACATTTTGAAAAATATTATTCCATGTTCTAGTAAGGTAATGTCTAAGAAACCTGTACCTTTGGCAAGTTGTCAGGACATTACGATTACATAATTAGAAATAGCAAGTATAATTCATAATTTTACCATGTCTAGCCCAGTCTCGGTCAAGTGAAATGACTTCATAGAAACTTCATGTGGGTTTTTGCCCCGTATTGTTAACTCTTAAGAACCAGTTAAATCTTAGAGTAACTTAAAACATGCTTCAACTTAATTTTCTTAAATTATGCTTATTTACTGTGTCCTGGATGTGCATATATTTCAAATTGGAAATGCTTTACTTGTTCTAGCTTGGGAAATAGAAAACAGCACGCGAACAATTTATCATGATCCAAAAGCTAAAGAACCTTGAACTCCTACTACATTCCAACGGGCAATCTTGTCAGAGCAGCTTACAGACAAAGTGGTATCTCCCCTTCCAGGCTTCCTCTGAACTGTACCAGTAACTTGAGAACATATATCTGGAAACAAATCATAGAAAATAAAAGTCAGCTGCAACTAGTTTCAAACAACACAATGGGAATAGGAGAATACGATTCCAGGCATGGTGTTAGACATTATTAAGTGAAAACTGTGTAAAGGATTACCAGTCTGTTCCTTGGAATACTCCAAAGATAGGGATCCTGTATTCAGCTCCTCTGAAGAACTGCTACTCAACGATGTAAACAGCTGAGAATTGAGTGACGCATCACCACCTATGGAAAAAAAATCGTAGCATTTAACTCTGGTGACCAATGAGAAATCACAATGAAAGACCTCTCCAAACACCTACCTACATGGCAACTGCGATACATACAAATGTAACTGCCACCCCAGTTTCAATTTAAATTTTCGTTTCCCAGCTTCCTCCACGCTCAAATCCAAAAAGGAGCTCATCACTCTATCACTTTGTAACTCCTTACTGCCACTAATATGGCAATCCGTCCGTAACTCCTTCGTGATACACTCAATCTCCGCATAAAGGTACCTGGTACAATAAGGAAATCAGTGAAGTATAGTATGTTAATCCAGCAAGTTCCTTCACACAATCACCTAGGCTAAAGAACAATAGAAACTGTTATCATACATTGATGGATTCACTCACTACCGAAATATTGATTTCATCATTCATTAACTATGCTACACAAAGAGAAATTCACGCAGGATAATCAACAGATTCACACATTTCCAATATCACACTAATCACAACAAATATGAATTCCTAGAAACACACAATAACAAGTACATACGAGAATCAAGCACATCTCGCTGCTATGTCGAATAAACGAACCTGAGAAGAGACCTTCTAGCAATAACTTCAGCGTGCGAATCGTTCACAACATCGCCTCTCGAACTCCGACGAGACTTCCCTAAGCATTTCGTTCCGGTGCCTAGAGCTACAACTTGTAATTCTACAACACAAAACATCACAAAAGCTTAAGATACTTCAATTTTTGCAGTTTTTTATAGCATTTTACGAAATTGAGTTTACCTTGAGAAGGATCGGAGAGAAGAAAAGCGGAGAGAACAGTGACTTCGCGACCTTGAGGCTTCCCTTTCTTCGGAACAGACTTGTAAAGTGACATCACTTTTGAGGACACTTCCTCTCCCCATAAATTGTTGTCAGTATTTCCCGGCGAGCTCGCCGGGAAATGTGGTGGTGGAAGTGGCGGAGTAGTTTCGGAGCGGGAATCCATTTGGTAGAGAAATCTGAAACCTTGCAATTTACAATTGGTAGTTTAGTTTATTTAATATCATACTGGATCACTTGAAAGCCCAATTTTGATTGGGGCAAAGTCCATATTAGCCAGAAATACAAATGGCTATTTACCGATATTTATAACCATTATAATGAAAAGATAAATAAAAATTAAATCTATAGGGTATTATTCTAACTCAACCAATAGATAAAATAAAGATAAGATAAATCACTAAACTAAATAAGAACAAGGATAATATATAATGTCAATAAATATCATAAAAGGATCTTTCAATATTTCTACCAACCTAAACTAAACACCTGGTATCCGCATCATATTCAGCCCTTACGAATCAGGTAGTTGACCTAATTCCCAATTACCCATCGATATTGTATTTCTATAAAAGAAGGTCTAATTGATGCCCTAATTGAGTTCGTAGCTTCACGTGAGAAAAGGCAATTCCTACCACAATCCATGACCATGGATATACATATATATAAAAGCTACATTTGTCGAATGAGTGAAAACTTCTCATATCCCTATTGTTTCTTAAAGAAAGATTACTAGGTGGAGCGTTCCTCTCTATTGTATGCACGTACAATCATACATACATATCACTCATTCATATGTGGTCCGGCTATGCCTTGTGCACTTCCGTTCTACCGTAAAATAAATTATGAAACTATTGCAAGGATTGAAGAGAGAAAAGGATTTGTTTTATCAAGGCATGGTAGGAAAAGGAGATGCAAAATGGTCTAGGTAAGTCAAGTATTTTCCGATTTGATTTAGTTGTAAGAATATACTACAACCACGAGTATCACATTTTTAATAATCATCGACATCAGACAGTACACTTACCGGTGGAACAGAGCCCAGAAAAGGGCACTCCAAAGTTAACTCATGGGAAAACAGCAAGAAGGCATCACTGGAAATCCCAAATGAAGAGACTTGAACGTACATCATTTACACATTGTCATTACATTGAGATTCTGAAAACGGAAGGGCACTTGCTTGTGGATTGTGAATTTTCCAAGAAAGTATCGGCAATATTAAGTGAAAATCATGGCAGGAACAACAGGAGAAGAAGAAAGCAGAGTACGCAGAGAAAATGAAAAACAAAGCAGCTCGAGTCCACAAGATAGCAGAAGGGAAAAGAGCTGTAGTCGAGGCCAAAAGAAGCGAACAAATTTCAAAACTGGGGAGAAGTCTGTCAGATACCGTGAACCTGGCCACGTTTCTATGAACCGTTTCAGAATTTTAATTTTTTGGTGGTGAACTATATCATCAAGGAAAAGTGTTTTCAACTGTCCTTGTAAATTTTGACTTACACTGTTCATCCACATTTGATCTAGAGATTCAGAAGAGTTACCACAATGTGATTGCCTCATTTAATTCTGTATTCCCCGAGAACTTCTAGTCGAACAGTTCAGGCGAGAGGCCACGACAGATAATTTACAAATGCCCAATGCCCAGGTTTTTTACTTTTTTTTCTTTACAATTTCAATAGCTCTAACTCTTAATGGCACAAAATGCCTTGCCTATTTCCAAATTCCTATATGCACACGCCCATCAAAACGGCAGCACCAGACCTAGAAAGCACACAAAAGGAAAAGGACAGTGCTTGTTTCAGAACCACCACCCAAGTGATGGTGAACCATGAGGAGCATCCTAATTATGATACAACTCAAGAATACTGATTGCAGCAATATCGCACATGTTACAAGAGAGACGGGTACAAAGAAAAAAAGCAGACATGTTTTATTTACCTACTTTCAATAATAGAAGCAAACACAAGGGCAGCCATAATTTTTTGCATTGGACATACACAGGGGGGGGATTAACTTGGCTCCAAGTGACTGAACAGGAGGATAAGAAAAAAGAAAGAGAAAAAGAAGAAGAATAAGAAAATGCCGTGGCTCAAGAATTCCTTCCTTTTTTCTTTTTTTTTTTTGATTTTTCTGATTTTATTTTTTTTTGGATAGGCAAAATTATGATAAGGAAGAAAGGTGATGTGATTCCAAGGCACATAACTCCGAACATATAGGTAATTCTAACTCTATAAATTTTACTGGCCCATAAGATGCCCAATATCTTGGAGATTCTAGCGCTTCATCAGCCTCATGACACAATTAAAAACAGTCTTCGATGGCCAATAGATTGGATTGATCCAAATAACAAGATAGTTCCAATCATCACCTTCGCAAGGCAGCCATATGTTCCTATGTCAACAAATGATAGATTAAATTAGAGCGGAAACTGATAGCGCTTCACTATAGAATCTCATATTGCTTTAATCTAGTACACTATGAACCATTATACAAGACTGAATTACATTTCCATCGTCTAACTTTCACATATCCTCATATATGGGCTTCAGCATTTTGAGATGCAACTTTCATCGTCTCATACAATCATCCCTCTATCCAAAACAATATACAGATCTAATAAATTTCTTCATCAAAAACTATGAATAGTTGAATGCTACTTCGAAACCAACAAGTGTTGGCAAGAAATCGGACAAAAAGTTGAAAACAGTCGTAAGCCTACATTGACACATGCTTAAACGTCCTCAAAAGTATTAGAAAGTAAAGAAATTAAACTGCCTCACTAGCTTAAATGAATTGCATCAAAATAATTAACAGATAAATCACTAGCCAATGGTGTCAAGAAAGAATACAGAAGTACAGAACTATAAAACGAAATGCTGGTTCTGAAGTGTCATTCACTTGACAAAACTTGGGCAGACAAACAGATACGCAATGCGACAGATAGGATTAAAATACCTTTATAACATTAGTAGCATAAACAAACTTACATAGAGTCAAACAACTCACCATCCTTGCCACGTCCAACCATTTTGAACAGGCTCCACTACAGATGATCACTGGCAGTATATAGCTTGATCTATATGCGGAGGGATCTGCTTGATCTCAGTCCCTAATTCTTGTTCAATCCTATATCTAAAGATAAAAGAAAGTGAGCAACCACACCAAGGACAAGTTACTAACAAAAAGGATTTGTCATTTTGCTAAAATAGAGATAGTGTGCATACAAGTTGAAGCGGTCCTCGTATGTGATCAGATTCACAGCTAGACCAAGATGTCCAAACCTCCCAGACCTACCAACCTACATAGTGCATAAACAATTATAATAACATAACATGAAATAAATAAATTAACAATTGTAACTTGTAAGAAAGGATGCAGCAAATATAAGCAACTACTACATAGCAGCATAGTAGGCACTTACCCTGTGTAGGTAAGTTTCAGCATTCTTGGGGAAATCGAAATTAATAACAACGTTAACTGCTTGAATATCAATCCCTCTAGTAAATAAATCTGTAAACGTAGAACACAGAAGGAACAAAGTTAAAATGATTCACTGCAGCACAAAGCACAAATGTCACAAGGACAACACAAAAAACAAGCATATTCTTTTTTATGGATAAACTGCAATAAACAGCTTATCCCAATGGAAACTATACCATGGTCCATAGCTATGTGTAAAATTTGTCAACCCACTTTAAGAATAAAAAGCCTCCACTTCAAAGGCAATGGACACTTTAATTCTAAGAGCCGTCATGGGAAAGGGGATGTTTTATTTCCTTTTATTTCCAGAGAGATGGCCCGTGTCATACATATGCTGTTTGTGTAGGTGGAAAAATTTGCACATACAAAGGCCCTATTGATCTCTTTCCCTGTAAAATAAAATTTTCTGTCCACAAGGCCACTTGATCTCATGTTTGGTTCTGGTATTACTGAATGATAAATTAGAAAACTACAGCTAACACCCGGCCACTTGATCTCTTATGTTTGGTTCAGGTGTTACTGAATGATAAAATAAAAAAAACAATTAAGACCCTTCATCCTATCGCATCCCTAAAAAATGGGTATAGAAGAGAGTGACAGTCATCATCCACAGATTTGTCCCAAACATATTACTTGTTTGAATAAGAAACAATAAATTTCTTGTTTTTTTTGGGGGGTGGGGGGACTATACACTGAGAAGATAATGGCGAGGCTTTTTAAGAGTGAGAGACATAAAGAACATACCAGTGCAAACAAGATTCCTGCAAGCACCATTGCGGAAATCATGAAATACCCTATTCCGATGATCTTGGAGCATCTTCGCATGTATGTAGAAGCAAGAATAGCCGAGTTCAGTGATTTTTTTCGCAAGAAGTTCCACCCGATTCACAGAATTGCAGAAAATAATAGATTGGTTTATTTGCAACTGCAGGGAAGACGAGAGATGTATCCATTTTAGAAGCTAACTATTGTCATAAATCTTAAAGAGATGACTAACAAGCATTAAAGTATTCTTCCTTTGTATGAATCTTGCACCTTTGAAAAGAGAGTGTTGAGACAATGAACTTTTTGTCTTTCTTCCACAAAAGCATAAAACTGGGTTATACCCTTGAGAGTAAGCTCATCCATAAGGTTGATGACATAAGGCCTCTTCAGGTATCGGTCTTTAAAATCTTTTACCGTAACAGGGAAAGTAGCAGAGAACATAAGCATTTGACGGTTTGCAGGCAAAAAGCGAATCAACTGCTCGATAGACGGTTGAAACTCTGGTGAAAGAAGCTTATCTGCCTGTAGGAAAAAATGGCACAAGAGAATCAGAGCTGAACTTATAACATGGTCATAATCACCAATATCACATTCATTACTAACTCAGGACAATGCATTACAGGTAGCAACGAGAAAACTTGAAACATGGTCATGGTCATCAATTTAACATCCATTGCTCACTCAAACAAAACCACCCAACTCAAAACAATGCATCACAGGTCGCAACGAGAAAACTCGGAATATGTTCATCGTCATCAATTTCACAATCATTCCCAACTTAAAACAAACAACACCCAGAAAACCTACAGGGAAATAAGGATTCTAACATCGGTAGTAATCACCTATAACAACTGCAAGCAAAAACAACAAACTAACGTAAGTGAACAAGTAGTGTCGAAAATCTTCACCCCTGGATTTCACATATAGCACTGTATTCCGCAATCATACAAACATTCATTGAATGCAAAACTACCCATTTGATGGTGTAGTGAACATTCATTACATGAGCTTCATAATTAGCATCTCCAGCACCAGTATATAATATATCACTTCCCAACACAGGGGAAGAAAAAAGATTCAGTCAATATATATTTAAATACCCAATAAAGAGACGGATCAAAAAATTCTCGTACCTCATCCATGACAAGAATCGAACATTCATTCAAGATGCAGATGCCCTTTTTTGCAAGATCAAGAATTCTTCCAGGGGTTCCAACAAGTAAATGAACTGGTTGATACAGACGCATTATGTCATCTTTCAAGCTAGTTCCACCAGTAGTGACCATGACTTGTATTTGTAAGTGCTTTCCTAGTTCTTTACAGACTTGTGATGTTTGAAGGGCTAATTCTCTTGTTGGGACGAGAATAACAGCTGCAAAGATGGAGGTAAATAAGATACAAGATTGAGGTTGAGATTCAATGATCACAACATTTACAAGCTCAAGGCAAAGAGTTAATAAGTTTCACTCATGTCTCCAGGACACCAGCAGTAATATATCGCTTTCAAATGCAATTATCACAACCTTGAATTACGTTTCTATCTTGATCAATTTTTTCCAGCACTGGAATGCAAAAGGCAGCAGTTTTTCCAGTCCCATTCTTGGCCCTAGCCAAGATATCACTCCCAGTGAGTGCAATTGGTATGCTCTCCTCCTGAATTGGCGATGGCCTCTCAAAACCTTTCTCATATATTCCCATAAGCAGCTCGCGTTTCAAAAAATAATCTTCAAATTCATTACCCTTGGTAGCTGTAACATCCTGAAAGAAAGGTGCAATAGCAATCAGGATTGGTACCATGACAGGCTATGAGATGAAATAACTGCTCACTGCACAATCAAATTCTAATCTGAAGGCTACCCGATCAACAGCAAACAAAATAATACACATACCATTGCAAAGATTGGGAGAGGGTGCCAAAAATAGATTACAGCTTAAAACACATTAAATCAATCTGTTGTGATTATCATTATTCTAAATATTACATTGAGAGAACTAGAGAAGTATCAGGTCAGTGTATGTTTGCAAGAGCTTATGCTTATTTTGAAATTAAGCAAATACATTCCACCCCACATAGCCAATCATCTACTATAGCTCCCTCTGACCTTAGCAGTACAGGCCAAGGTTATTGATCTCCAATAGCAATTTTTGGAGTCACATTGACACCATTGGTGGTGGTGGTGGTGGGTGTGGGAGTGGGGGGGTTATTAGATACTATCTCTACTAGCTTCAACACTTCAGTAATGTCACTAGTTAATACGCTTGGATTTATAAAGTTCATTTTAGGTAGTCATTGAAATGTGTAATTTTGCACATAAAGAGACTTGTGGTCATATAATTTTATTAATATACAGAGTAACGATGGTGTAATATGCATGGCCGTTGTTATCTCAAATAGCACAGGATGTGATGAGTGATTTCCCAGGGCATGTTTGAGCGAAGGTGCACTAACTATGATTGCCGGCGACCTTCCCATCCCCTTGAATACAAAAGGTTAAACATGACATTTACGTCTTGCTATTGTCCTCCATCAATTTTGCAACATGACAAAAATCATGCCTAGTGAAAGTGTACCCCATGCACTCTATCTCTGGCCAACTTAGTCCAAAATTCCCAAACTTCAAACTCTCTCCATAGACTTAATTTTATCTTAATTCCTGTAATTTTTAATCAAGAGTGTGTCAAGACTAACAGGATCATTGATACTTATATTAAAAAAATCTAAAATACCTCAAGGAACACGTCTCTAATAAACTCATCCATCCCTATAGGCCGATCAGAAAAAATGTTATGCTGAATAACCTCAGTGAAATCAAGAGTGTGTCAGGACTAACATGTCTTCCAGTGGCAGGGTTTTTTAGGAAATGTTTCCCAGACTTAATTCAGTCGCTAGAAATCATCCTTTTAAAGTAAAATCCTCACCTAAGCATTTATCTCAGTTACTTTGAGTTAAAAATATTCTTCAACTTTTGGGATATGATATACTCCAAGAAAGGACAATAGTAAAATACTCCGAGAGAAACATTCACTGGTTCCAAGCAAGAACATGCTGAGAAATCTTACCTCTGTTCTGTAGCGAGAGTCCACCGATGGTAATTTTAAATTGGCCTTCCAATCTTGTGAACTGGTCAAGAAACATACGACAGTTACTAAAATCTGTTGTCAAAAACACAGGTAACCACACAGCAACTGCCAGAGTAGTGGGAACTTGACAGAGAACTAACACTTCACCGTGGAGTATTTTCAACATTACTTAATAACCAAAGATAAGGCTTTAGAGCATTCACTAAGACTTTGATATGAACAACACTAATACCCACCAAGTGCCCTCATTTTACACTAACAGATATTATCCTACCCAAACGAACTTCGCATCCTTAAATTCTTATGACAAAAGACCAGGAAATAAGAATTATTTATAAATGGCTCATTACAAAAGTATAGTAGAGCGTTTTAACGTGAGGCCAGAGTTGGATACTTCTAAGATGATCGTGATACAACAGCAAAAGGCTTGAAGAACCTCAGAAGCCAAATGGAAGAAAATACAGCTACTATGCTTTCCAGTCTTTCACAGTAAGGAGGCAAGCAGAATCCAATAGTACCAAATCCCAATTGCATTCAACTACGTTTGGTTTTTTTTTTAAGTAAACTAATCAAGTTCACCCATTTGCCTCCTAAAGTCCATGTCTAGTCTAGACTACAATTCATTGTATAAGTACTCCTCCACATAACCAGCAGTAATCAAATTCAAGAACTTAGGATTTCAAAGAAAAAAAGTATCACTATTAATCAAGTTCTCAGATCCTTCGTGTGTAAAAATGGAGAGTTTAGCCATGTTTGATGATAGAAAATGATAAGTAAGAGTT
>JAYMSR010000562.1:0-13427 GCA_036897825.1 Plantago rigida | reverse complement strand
ATAAACTGCGGTTTTGTGAAAGGACCTAAAGGGTCACCAAGTACAGGATTTGACTTGGCAGAAGATGATGCAAAATACATTAGTAGTTGCCACATTGCTGTTATGTAATGTATCTTTGGGATTAATTCTGATCACTTAAGATCACCAGTTGGCAAAGAGGTAAGGTCACATGCCTGACCCGACGGGCTATATCGGATATTGGAAAATTGTGGTGGTAAAATTGGGAAGATACCAAAACTTTTGCCTCATAGTATTGAATCCTTTTAGTGCTAGAGCTCTATTACTGTATAAATGTAACTTGATATCTGATAGTACATGATCTGGGATCTGCCAAACTGTTGAAGTACTTATATCTGGCAGTGATATGCAGCATAATCTTCAGTAATTTACCTGATCCGTTTATCCTTGGAAATTGTCTGGTTCAATCACATGTTTGTTGTGTCTATGATGTTCGTTTTTGGCAGATGCACCGTGTAAATGTAAGTGTTTTGCCAGTGTTAGATTTGGTGTGCCGAAAACACCCATGTTATATACTGGAACATAAACCATTCTTGTTAGATAGACTTATAATTACTATTAAATATAACTATATAAGCACCTTAGTTAAAAATCATTCAACAGCTAGCTAAGATCCTACTTACTCACTAAAATGAATGATTATGGCCAACAAATAAGGGGATTATCTATAGCTTGCAAGAACAGAAAAATCATTAGTTGTGCTGTTCCCATCAACTAACTATCAGAAACTCTCTTTGCTTCATTTCAAAGTCAAGTCACAAATAAATAGTCCCTCAAAAGACACTTGTCTTCAAATATTCCATGTTAAATACCTCTATTCTATTGTAGTAGAAAAACTGAACTCTTGGAACAAAAACAGACATACATACAAAAACAGACAGACATTAGTACTCTTGTTCATAGGAAGAGAAGAATAATAATCATGAGAGGTAAACCACAGACCCCAGTCAATCTCAAAGTCATATCGGTTTCCTTTTTCTTTCTCTTCATTCTAGTCTTAGTTCTCAGATCAAGATTCTCAAACCCTCAAAACAATCCACCGTCCAGCCCAGCGATTCGCCCTGCAAAGTCATCAGAAAAGCCGATAACAGATTGTGCAACTCCATCTGATAAAGCGATACCAACATGCACCAAAATCCCACATTCTTTAGTGCATGCTATCGCGCACTATGCAACCTTGGACACAACTCCACAGCAAACCATCGAAGAAATCTCGGTATCCCTGAGAGTACTCGAAAAGAAGTCACCTTGCAACTTCTTAGTGTTCGGTTTAGGCCTTGACAGCCTTATGTGGACTGCTCTCAACCATGGCGGTTGAACAGTCTTTCTTGAAGAGGACAAGTCAAGGATTAGGCAAACACAGAGGCAAGTACCATCTTTAGAGTCGTATCACGTGGTGTATGATATGAAAGTGACACAAGCTGATGAACTTCTTCAAATTGGTCAGCAAGAAGAGTGCAGGGTTGTGAGTGATCCAAGAGTTTCAAAATGCCAACTTGCTTTGAAGGGATTGCCCCATGAAATCTACGAGATGGAGTGGGATGTGATCATGGTGGATGCTCCGACCGGATATTTTGATGGTGCACCTGGAAGGATGAGTGCAATATATACAGCTGGATTGATGGGAAGGAATAGAGAAAATGGTGACACTGATGTGTTTGTGCACGATGTGAACCGGGTGGTGGAGGATAAGTTTTCAATGGCATTCTTGTGTGAAGGTTACTTTAGACAACAAGAAGGTAGAATAAGGCATTTCAAAATCCCAAGTCATCGGACACGATTAGGTAGCCCTTCTGTCCATACAGATAAAGATACATCCAAATACAGTTTTGATTTGTTCAAAACTGAAGAGATCAGCTTTCTGGTTATTGGCTCTATGCACTCATCATTTATGTATTTTCTTGATATACAGTAGATTTTACCAGCAAAGAATAAGTGAAAAAGGTTTTTGCATATGAAAAGGAGATAATATTTTTATGTACACAAACACTACATAATTCATCACTATGCACAATTTATACTAGCTCAACATCATCCAAATGTTGGAATTGTGCTGCCAGTGAGTGAGTTGTTTTAGTATCATGTTATCACAACCACTATCAGAATAAGGAAGAAAACTGAAACGAAAAGGTAAATAAAAGAGAATAGAAATGAATCAAGAGCATGTACACTTATATAAGCCTTCATTCTGATGATCCACCACGAAAGTAGCCCCGTTGACTCATTCCACATTCTGAAAGGAATTTTTGGTAGTCATCTTGAAGTTTTGTATAATCACGTGACATGTCGTCTAACTGCATCTGTTCTTGGACTTCCGAGATATACTGTGATACAATGTCAACCAGAAACTATCAAGGTACAAATGAAGTTTGTCTCATATCTTGGAAAATTTGCAAAAAAAACAGAGGTCGTGTACAAGTAAGACACTTCTGATAAGAGTGGGAAAGGCTAAAAAGACCTTATATCAAGGCTGAAGCATTACATTTAAAAAAAATAATTTCAGAGGATTTTGGTTTGATTAAAATCCTAGAACACAATAGAGTTAATTGTGAGGAAGCAAATTCGCAGAGTGCATGTCAAAAAAACAACAAGATATTCGTATGCTTACACCAGAATTAGGTTCAGTTTCATCATTCAATGAATCCTTTGTATCACCAAGAACAGTTCTCCATCGCATACTATTAGATTTAGATGCACTATGGTGCTCTCTGGATATCTTAGCAGCTTGATGTCTCAAGTTTCTGGTGACTCTACTCCGTAGAGCCCTCAATACACATCCAATGCTAAAGGCTATCAGAGGAACCATAATTAGAACCAAAATATTGCCTTTATCCTGACAACAACATTAGCAAGTTTGTCATCATCATGGGTTGTTACACCACTGTTGAGAAAGAATACTGCATGGGTAACACAAGTGATATCTAATGGAAGTGCTTACAAGACATAAGCGATAGGTTGGTTGTACCGTGAAAGTCTGAATCCATTTTCTGCTACGAAGGCCTAAACTTAGAGTAGGCTTGATCAACTTACTTTCCTTGGATTGGCACTAGAAGCAAGGCAAAGACAAATCAAGACAAGCTAACATAAAACTTGAAAAACATGTGATTTGATACAAATATGGCTTCAGATTAAAGAACCCCTTCTACATAAATATGCTAACACTTTGAAAAGGTTAACAACAATACAGTAGTTTTGATTTGAGTCAATGAAAAAGTTGCATACTCATGTACTCTATTTAACATTAGAATCAGCAAGCATCAACTACCAAACTAGTAGTACTTTTCATCCCGGCCTCGCATAAAAGCTCGAACTTGCAGAGTGATCCAACAAGTAGGAGCCTAACTAGGCCTACCGTAAGTTGTCCTCTGAGATGACTAAGTAGGTCATCTACAAAACCGTCTGGACTTTGTGTTATCCTTGCACCCATAGAAATAACAGGAAGGAGATAGTTGTTGAGAAAGTCATTGGAACCTATCGTGATTGAGAAAATAGATCTCCTAGAAACATATTCTTTTGCCTTTGATGCTCCCAATATTTGGTCAATCTGTTTCCTAGTGATGTTGAAGTAATCAACTTGGATGTCCATTGAGAGCCTGTTAACCTGCAATGAAGAACAGTACTAATGGCTCTAAAATCTTTAAGAAACTAATTCAACACGAAAAATTAGGTCTTATGTATAGCTTACAAATATTCTTCCGGTGGAGTTCATGATTCCACCACCTCCAGATGCATAGTTAACGCCGTACAAGATAGCCCTGCCAGTCGTGTTTGGGGCGAGGAATGGCAACGCATAGTGTGTCTGGCCAAGTTCCTCCCCTGGTACAACACGTTAAAAGTAAAACATCGTTATATATGAGGAACTTAAAACATAAAGAAAGAGAGAGAGGCAACATGATATGTATCTTACCAACGATGTCACCAATGGTTCTCCCATTTGTAAATCTACCAGTTGGGGTGCCTCCTGATGCTTTAAAATCTATACCATTAGGACGGATATTAGCCCTAGACAACGTCGGCAAATAGTTATTGTTCCCGGCATCTACCAATGAATCGCCGAAAATGAAAGAAGCCCCCTTAGACAAATCATCATCATTTTGGGAGATTACAAGTGAGCTCAAGTTTGTAATCAAGAAAAGTACCAAAAGCACAACTTTGATGGCCATGGTTGCTCTCACAGGTATGAATGGACAAGTCCAGTGGCACATATATATGTTGATGAAAAGACCATAAGTCCACAAGTATTGAAGGACTAAAAATGTTTAATTTGTTGGGAAAGTTGTAAGGTAGTTAATATTAATTAATTAATCAAGTGGAGTTGCGATTTTGGTATGACCTTTCATGTTGAAATTGCCAGATTAAGGGATGAGCTGATGTTAGAGTTTCCTGGGTTAGGTCACCAGTCTGTATCAAACCAAGAGAAATTACTGCTGGTGTAAGAAAATGAACCAAAATCATGTTGGGAGTTCTGATCAGATGAGAATGTTCTAGTAGTGGCAATTTAGGTGTGTTTGGTTGAGGAATTTAATCTTGCTGTAAAATTTTGCTAAACTTGGTTTATAAAAGACTTGTTCTTAATCAATATTCAAGGTTTCTTTAGTAGTCATTCGGTCAAAATTGATTTTGTTCTTTGTATTTTTTTAAATTAAGTACAGTTCGTTGGGAGTGTTACATAATTTAGATACAGATAACTTACAAAAGATTTTTCTCTCGTCTTGGAAGTTCAAAATTAATTTAACCTCTTACTAAATTCAAATCCGTTACCACTTTGTACGTGTAAACAATCTATATACTCTATATGCATCAAAATTATTGTTACAGAAAAACAATATTTATCAAATATATTTGGTATTATGGAGATTGCACCATAAATCATGATGGGCAGAATGGAACACATTTGGGCCTCAGTACTGGAAATCAATACAGACCAGTGGACCACTATTTTAGAAAAGTATGGGCTACTAAATTGAACTGGGAAAATTCCGCACAAGTACACTTTTTAAAGCTTAATTCCAGTGAGCCTGTATGTTGAAGTTATTCCAACTTTCAAATTATGTCCGGAAAGTGTATGTTATGTCCATTTTCTTCCCCAAAAGAAGATGAAAGTTTATATTACTCGGGATTTTGATTGTCAGTCAACGTGTCGCCCTGACTATCGTTAGTCAATGTGTCGACAAGTGACATGTGGCGTTGCTCTCTATCACCATTACCTACTACTTGTTAATACATCTAGAAATACTTTGATTTTTCTTAATAGTTAAATTTTGTTTATTTTACAAAGTAAAACTTCAATCAAACAAAAATCATATAAGAGTTTCCAATAAAATAAAATAATCAAACAACTCGGTGGATCTTCATACGTCCTTCCCCAACCATGACGACCAACACCTCTCATATGCCTATACTACACCGGCTTGCCGAAATCTTACACATCTATAGTTGTGACTGCTCAATCATCACTATTACGATGTGAAGGTACTTTCAAGATCAAGAAAGTCTCGAAGTTGGGCGGCTATTAATGGCGGTTATAGAGCTTCACGAGGCACTTCAAACGCCAAATCCTTTAAGATCGATACCAACAACAGTCAGAATGATAATTTTTGTTGCTCAATCGTGAATGTTTGTTTGAGTCCAACCTCCTGGATTTGATTTATGAACTGAGATTCGATCTCTATCATTTTGGAAAATCTGATTCAAGTTACAGGGACCGAATTGAGGTTGTTGGAAACTTAAAGGACCTTATTTTGGGAATTAGGGTGATACCAATGACCAATGATGCAATATTTCAAGGGTGAGAGCGTTATAAAAGAGTAATATGTGAATGGCATATTTGTAATTTCCTCAAATTAATTTATATCAGAAGTCCCTTGATGTTATCAAATTCTCAAAACCTAGTCCTTTGTGTTTAAAACAATCTTCAATTGAATCCCTGTAATTCAACCAAACTTTTGAGAAGTCCATTTTCACCATCCCGATAGCTCTTAACTTGCAGCAATAACTTCAGAATCCGGGAAGACTGACGACAAAGCCCAATAGACAAGTAGTACGAAGAAGAAACTAGTCATCTCATGATATCGGATCAAACAAAATACAAGGGGTCTTCTGATTAGTATATGGAGTTAGGTCCATGGACAGTTAATCTTTTCATTAATTGATTGGATGTAAAATTCTATTTTTTAACTATTTAATGCGTAATGGTATTTTTATATTTTTAAAATTAATTAAAGCAATACCGAGCGACAAGAGCAACACTATGTGCAACGGTAGCAACATCATATAGCAACACCTAGTGCAACAAGTAGCAAGTCAATCAATATTAACTGTTAGATTATGAATCTAACGGTTTAAAATGAGTGATTGACGTTAGTCAGGGCGACACCTCGATTGACGATAGAAGACCCCCAAGTTGCCTTCCATGTTCGCAAATATATAAAAACTGTTTGAATTAATGGGATGTGATTGACCTTAGTGTATTTTGTTAGACAATTTCTCGGTTTGATGCCTTTTAAAACACCTATTTTCTTCTTTTATTGATTGGAAAAAAAACCCTTTTATTACAAAATGCAACTTGGGGGTTATTACAGAGTTGGGTTTAAGTTTTGATATCAGCATTCTCTTCACCTACCCTTCTCAATTGGCATTTTTTGTCTTACATTTCTTGTAGATTTTTGTACTTTATGGTATCCCTGAACTTAGGATTTGAAAGATTACTCTGGTCATTTGTACATTAATTATAATATTTCACATGCAAAAGTAGGAATTACATGAAATCTATCCTGTTTAAACTTTGTACTTGGTTATATCTTTGACTTATATCTGATCGAACATCTATAATAAGTTGTGTCAACTGAGAGATAATTGTGTCTGGTTGAAATTTAGATGGTTTTAAATCAGTGAACCTCAAGACATTGACTTCTCAAATATTCTATTGATTTTAGGGTAATGTTGCTCTTGATGTTGCTCGTATTCTTTTACGTCCAACTGAGGAGTTGGCGAGAACTGATATTGCTTCACATGCACTGGCTGCTTTGGAGGAGAGCTCTATAAGGTTTGTCATTTTCCATCTTATATGTTGAAAGTACTAAACGCGTAATCTTCCAACCTGTACTCCTGTTTAAGTTGTAATCTTTAAATGCAGGAAAGTTTATTTAGTTGGTAGACGTGGACCAGTACAAGCTGCCTGTACCGCAAAAGAATTACGAGAAGTTCTAGGTAATCATCCTATCATATTCCTCATCTCTTGGATAATCGCATACTATAATGGTTTTTTTGATATGTCCAATATTATCACGTGAGTGAAATGGGTTATGTCTATCTTATGCGACTCTAATATAAATGGTCCTGCCCCCCATCTCAATAACTTCATTTTTGCGGGATGAACTATGTCTCTCTTCAGAACTCTGATATGATATTGGTATCATGATTGCCCGTGTGATCTTTCTGTATAGCCTGGAGTTTGGATTCGGATATTGAAAACTAGCCATAACATTCAGTCTTTATGAGTAATGTTATAAGTAGCTATCTTGTTGAACTTTAGTTGTAATGCCATTGCAGGAATTAAGGACTTGGCTGTTCATATCCTACAAGCTGACCTTGTTACTACACCAGCTGATGAGGTACATTATCTCATCTCTCAAGTGCCTTTACTACCAAACTAACTTAGAGCATCCACTTTTACGCAAGACTCATTTGATGCCTCCAACTGTTTTATTGTTCTTTTACATCTTTTCTTGGCAAAGATAGAAATGAAGAACAGTAGGATCAGGCGACGGGTTTATGATTTGCTCTCTAAAGCAGTTACACCAGGACGTACATCTATTCCTGGTCAACGGGAACTCCACTTTGTCTTCTTCCACAAGCCTGAAAAGTTTCTGCAGTCAGCCAATGCAAGCGGGCATCTCGGTGGTGTTCGACTGGAGAGGACGGTCCTTAAAGGTAATTAATTGGTAATGGCCATAGGAAACTATGTTTGGTGGGTTCTTTGGACCATTCGTGATTCTTTTAAGTTATTGTTTGGGCATTCTGTATTACCATATTGGGTTTTCGTTTTAGATTAAAAAATGTTATTAATTGAAAGTATTGTACATGCTAGGTCAGCAAAGCTTTCACTTTTCAGATGACAACCGGTGCTAGAACATGTTACAACTTACAACTAAAATGTCAGATACTTTACAACACTACCAACATGAGATAATCACAATCTCATCTAACATTCTAATCTAAAAACAGAACACCAAGGTCCAAGGTTGCAAAAGAGGAGAAAGGATTTGATGGCTAATCTTTACTTGAATTACTTGCATTTTCAGATACTCCATTAGGCTCCTTGCAATGCAATCCGCAGATATCTTTTGACCCCTGGTTGCTATTCATGAAAAGCCTGGAAAGGATCTGTAGTACTTTGGGGAACAGAAAACATTACTTTAAATCATTTAGAGATTTCTGAGCAAATGCTCTTGCAAAAATTGGGTATGCAAAAAAGGTGATGATCAGATTCTTCCACATTTGCAAAAAATAAAAAATAAAAAAAGAAATACATAACCTCTCTTCTGAAATAATTGAAATTCACTGGCGTAGTAGATTTTCCTTGTTGTAATCTCTTACAAGCAAGTGAATAGCTGAATTTTCCTTATGGGTCGGATTACAAACCTCTCGAAGATTTTTAAATGCTGATTTTTTATTCAATGTGCCGATAAGTACACCTTCCAAACACGCCAACCAATTCCTTTACTGGCGGCTGGAACCTGCCAGGCTGAATTAGTAAATCAGATAACAACTCTTGTTCCCAAGACATTAGAGGTCTCCTCCACTGCCACACTCTCCTGCCCTTTAGTTGGCATGCTAACTCTCTTACTTTTCTCTAAGCACGAGAAATAGTGGCTTAAATAAGAGTATTATCTGATGCAGCAGTACTAAGTTTGCAGGTATGATTGCTGAAATGTCTGGAGATCTTCCATCCCATAAATATTTGGAGAGAAAATATTTAAAGGAGTCGAGAAGGTCAGATTAAAAAAAAAGTAAATTAGTATTAGAGGCATGCCTCACCATACTCTTTCCAAAAATAATTTTTCTCGCCGTTAAAATTAAACTATTTGCTATATTGTTGTAATGTCTTGGGTTCTGAGCTTTTGGTATCCTGCACTATGAAACTTGTCGCTTATTATTTTGGTGAACTGCCAATGATGGTGGAAAAACATCCAATTATTCTTGCTTGAAGGACCCGTGTTATTATCTAGTCTACAAATTTCAGCAAGCTTAACTATCAGAATTCTTCCCCCCCCCTCGGTATCTGGTCTCATTTACATGTGGTACAGGAGATGGTGATTCTGTTAAACAGATTGCAGTTGGCACTGGAGTATGTGAGGACATATCATGCGGGTAAGTCCGTTGGAACTCAATGCCATTTATGAGTGAACATTAACGAATGTGGTGTGTTTTACCCAATCCTGTCTGGTGCTATTCAGATAATTCAAGTAAAAACGTCTAGTAGATATAACTTATATAGTGTTTTGCTGGGTTTTCATAAGGTAGCTATCTCCAATACTCTGGAAAGAAATTATGGGAAGCAGTAAGGAGGCATCTAAGGAGTTTTTTCTTTTGTTGCTTGCAGGTTAGCGCTGAAAAGTGTTGGTTACAAATCATTACCTGTTGATGGATTGCCTTTTGATAACAACAAAGGTATGAAAACTGTGAGGGTGGAAATTCTTATTGTTTTTCTAAGGGAATGTTTGAATTTCGATGTACTGCGATTGCTCTTATGTGTGAGGTTCCCGATTTAAAGTAGTAGTATGATGTTTGACTAATAACAAAAATGTGGATAACTGAGGAGGCCATGGTTTGGTACTCTTGCTTCAGTTTTCATTTTAGAAGAGGAAGTTTACAGATACACCCCTGAGTTTTGTGGAATCACCTTTCATACCCGCTCTCCTTTAGAATCTACATATTTATACGCGTTGTTGTAAAGTCAACCATTAAAATTTTGAGCAAATGCACGTATGACATCACTAGAGATGCATTATGATGTCATAATTACCAATAAAATTTGAATAAGTCCATGGGAGACCGTTCTTATAGAGGACTAAAAGAGACCGACAAAACAGTTATGGCAAAACACATTATGAGTTTTAGTAAGAACTTCGGTGTTATACATACACATAAAAATGTATATTGTTCACTCACAAAACATTATTAGTATTGTGAATTTAAAAAATACCTACATCAAAATAAATTTTAAATGATAAATAAAAATATAAAAAAGGTAAGATTTGTAACTTTATTGCTTTATTCTCAAAAAAAAACTTTATTGCTTTTAGCTTATTATTAAAATTAAAAAAAGAAAAGAAAAAATTGCAAGTTGTGCTTCTGGAGCAGTTTTATCCACCATTGGCGGCCAGCGGCTGAGTAGCCGCTGGAATTATATTTTAATTTTAATTTTTTTATTTTTGAAAATTAACTTTTATTATTTTAATTTTTTATTTGTTTTTTCCGAAAAACTGAATTATGTCATCATAGGGGCAGTAGTTGGAAAGTACCAACAGTAGGATCGTAGGAGTGCAAATGTAATATTCTAGGGGAGTGAATATGAGAGGTGATTGCACAAAACTCGGGTGTATCTGTAAACTTATCTTTTAGAGCTACTCATTTTAGCATTTTGTTATGCTGTCTTCGAGAGTTCGAGGGATTTAGTATTGTATCCTGTCCCATATCCTCACATCTCATAAAGGTTGTATGATGTCAATAAGACAAAAACTAGTGACACTAATTATCACCTCCTAAAGAAGCTGTAAATATGAGCTGTTGTCTCATCTTATGTTTCTTGGTTTCTTGTCTAGGAGTTGTTCCAAATGTTGGAGGCCGTGTCTTAACTGAGGCTTTGCATGAACCTGCGCAATATGAGAGGGGCTTATATGTCTGCGGGTGGTTGAAGAGGGGACCAACTGGAACTATTGGTACAAATCTTTATTGTGCTGAAGAAACTGTAAGTATACTCACCCCACAAAGAATTGAATTCTAGATGATCTATTGATAAGCAACCACAAGATAAATGTTGACAATCATAATATTAAGGATTTATATCTTTTAGCCTTTGATCTATAGATGGTCTAGTATGCTAACCTTGTCTGTCAAATCAATAAAAAAATCGATTGCAGATGGCATGCATCTCCGAGGACATAAACAAAGGAGTACTAACATCAAACTCGCCCAAGCCTGGAAGAGAAGGACTCCTACGTTTATTAAACAGCAGGAATACCAGAATTGTCACCCTTGATGACTGGAAAAAAATCGACACTGAAGAGAAAAGACGTGGAAATTTGAAAAATAAACCTCTGTGAAAAGCTTACCACATGGGAAGAGCTACTAAAAGTAGCTTGCGGATGAGGCAGTTTCTATCACTTGTCCCGATGTGCACTCAGTAACCATATTTACTTTATTCATTTTATTGCGACTATATGGTATGCAATCTTGATCAACTCATGTCGTTCACTTTAAGTTCTCTTAAATTGAATCTCTCCAATACTGAAGATCAGTTTTGGTAGACTCATGTGCATTATTGTTATATGCTTGCAGGAGAGACATTTCTCAAAATTCCAGTCCTCGGTGACCAGACTTGGGACGCAAGTGTTTTGCATGAACACTAGATTTCAACTACTGGATGCCTAGATTGTCACCAACATCACAAGGTACTTTGTTGTAATTCTCTCCTGTTTGGACTCGTGCTAGTACCTCCGTTGTCTTCTGAGAAATTGATCTCCGAGTGGCATATTCTGTAGCTGGAACTCTTTGTTTGCGACTCCCGACTCTCCTGAGAGAGTTGGTGAATCAGACAGAACATGCGATGCACGATATATCTTTGTTTCTTACTTGATTCTATAATATTTCTCTGATCATTGGCACCTGAGTAAAGCCATAATAATGTTTTGGTGATTTGTTGTATTCAATACAGATTACTACCATTTAGTGATTTACCAATAATTACAAAGTAAACCAAGTTTTGAATAGTTTCTTCTACGATTAAGCAATAAGGTTAGCAAAGTGGGTACTATGATTAGCTAATAAGGTCAGTTGCGTTGGTAGAAGAAGAGACTTCAGTTGTATGGTTGCCCTGTTTAAAATTAAAATAAATTATAGATAAAAACCGAAACTTGTATGCCAAAAAATGTAAATCGGGTATAGTTCTCTGGGACGCGAAGCCTTAAATGCAATCACAAGTACATTGTGGCATACTGGCATATACATGGTGTTAGATGAAATGAGAGCAATGGATTAAAGAGACACTCCAGCTTTCTTGTACATTTTTCAGTACTTTCCTTCAGCTGCACTCATTTTAATTATTGAGTGCCATCACTTTGTTTTGGCAAAGTGTCCACTCTGTTTCTTTCTTTCTTTTACCTTTTGCAGCAACTCAACACGCCTATACTTGAGCATGACGACACAAGTGGCCTTCATGGACCAATTTGTAAAGCATGCTATATGCATCTCAGAAACACAAGTACTCCTATAAGTCCATATCATATCAATATCCATATCAAGATTTTCAAAGCCAAATAAAAAACAAACAAACAAATATGATGCCCTCAAAACATTATTTAAACAAACTATTTGAAATTCTTTAATTGGAATCAGCAGTAGTCCAGGTCATGTCATTCTCAAAAATCCAATGGCATACTTCAATGAGTCCCGGACCGGACCCCAGTGCCACGAAAGCACCGTGACCTGGGCTCCATGCAGTCGTGTCGATGTGACAAATGGCAACACCATAATTGATTTTTGCCTTGGTCTCCACTTCAAGTATGTCTGCCTCATAAACTCTAACCTTAGGTACTGAATGGCAGTAGTACAGCAAGTAGGGGTACAAGCTTTGATGGCAAGACACTGATTTTGTCACCTTGCCACCACTGATTCCCTCAACCTTCCCTATCATAACTTTCTTCTTTGACCCTTTTACCCCTTCCGTGGTCCTAACAACCACATTGTGCCCTAAAACTGATACTGCAAAGTCGATCATGTCCTCAACCGAACCCACACACTGCTTCGTCTCACCCTGGCTCGGGGCACGCTCACACTCAGCCAGTGTGTTGAGAAGCATGCTCTCCATAGCCTGGTTTTCGTCCGCCCCGAAAGTCCGCTTCAGCTCGGGTAGCTCGTAAGTCGAGAACGGTAATTTTGACGTAATTGTTCGGGGCAAGAATGACCTTTTAGGCATCCAGTCCTGAATGTTTGGCATCTTTATCACTGTCCCTTCTTTCAGCATGCTTTCTCTGAAGAATTTGCCCTCTTCTACTCCCTTATTCACAGATTTTCCATTGGAATCTTGGTTAGATGCTGGCTTGGTATACTGAGCAAACGAGACATCCTTCTTGTTACCATACTCTTTGAATGTGTTGTTCACACCATACATCTTGAATCCTACTACT
>JAYMSR010000561.1:0-13433 GCA_036897825.1 Plantago rigida | reverse complement strand
CATGTTGTATTTGAGGGTTTTTCGTTTGTCCGAAAAATTAAAAAAAATGTATTTTTCGTTTTTATTTATAATGGAAAATCAGGACTTTTATTAGAATTTGTGGGAGAAAGAAATGAGAGTTAGACAAGGGAACTAAATAAGGTAAGAGATTTGTATTAGGAAAAGGATTTTGCACGAATAAGGAATGCTGCTTGTTTTTCCCAATATGACCATGGTAAGTACTAGAAATTCACGAGACAAATGGAATGGAGGTAGCAAACAATTAGTTTTCTATTGGTCAACATGTGGTTTACCTTGTCTAGTTGGTTTAGACTGCTATTCCGAGTTCATTGACCTGCATTGCTATATTTACATCATATTAGCTATTGTAGAACATCACTACACAACAAAATTAGTAGAGAGCTATAGAGTGCTTAAGAGCAGTTAGGCTATAAATAGTAGTAGCTTATCAGCCAAATGAATTTATTTTCAAAAATAAACCTGCTACGTGAACGCAAGATTATAAGCTTGCTGATTAGATAAGCTTGTTCAGGTGGCCTATTATAAAAATAAGCTAGCTGGTTTGTTTTTGTATACTATATTTAACAAATCAACTAATTAATTTACTAAACACCTCCATAAAAATTAATTAGCTTATCACCTACTAACTAGCTTATCAACTAGTTTTTGCTAAAATAGCATTAGCTAATTAATCCCTAAATTCCATCTAAAGCTTTCCATTTAGCATTTTAAGGAGTGTAAAAAATTGGTTTATATGGATAAAGTTGTAAGTGAATGGTAAAAGTAAGAGCGAGAATTGATAAAGTCTGAAAGAGAGTGATTAAACAAATGAATAAGTTGAGCTAGTGGGTTTCCATAAAAGGAAATGGGAAGCTTTTAGCGAAACTCCCGAAACGGAAAAATGGAAACATTTTAGTGGAATGGAGGGAGTAATAGATTTTAAACATTGAGAGAGTAGAGACAGCTGGTCAGTTAGTGTGGGTCGAAGTTGTATTCTTCAATTTGCTCTTTGTTCAGTGGAATTCTAGCTTGGTAGTAGTGCTAGCAGATGTAGTCAAAGTTATTGGCGAACTGGGTAACTGATTTTGTGTCTTCCTCGTCCCTAGTTTCCTTATCTCATCTGTTATTCCCATATTATTGCAGTTTACTTCCTATCAAAACAATCGCGTTCTAAGTTAATATTTCTGATCTAGATGTGATAAAATTTGAAGTTCTCATTTGTAGAATTCCAATAGATTTTTTTTTCAATCATCTTTTAAAAAAAAATCATCTTTGTTTTTGGAACCTTTTCTTTTATTGGCTTGAGTTTTTGGCAATTAACTGTTGACATTCATGACATGATTTAGATTAAATGTTTATAATATCATATGTCGTGGTGAAGTTCAATAATCCAAGACCACATCCGTTCTCATTTAGCTGGAAATGGGATATCTCATTTGGTGCTCGTTTTTCACTTCTTAGAATCTGCACCTTGCCACTGGAAGAAAGATGCCTCATTTAACAAGTAGGTCATTGTCAGAGCTCTATAGTACAATCTATATAAGAAGGTACCTTCCTACTCCATTAGATTTGGACTGCCGTCTTGCTATGTGATTTTTTTTCTCATTCCTTTTTTTTTTTTTTGAATAAAAGATCCTATGATAGTCAGGCAATCAAATAATTTTACTGGTTGGTTATATAAAATAGTTTTATTCTCGTTTATTTATGTGCTTCTAGCTTGTTTGGTGCCTTAGATACAAGGCCGCCACACCAAATAAAGACGGTACTTATGTTGCTCTACTAGCTAGTGATAGACTGTATGTTTAGATCTTATTAATTGCATCCTGTGTATTGATGTATTTGCAAAGGAAAAGGAAAGGAAAGGTGATAAGGAATTAAGTAGGAGTTGAAATTTTGCATTCTAATGAGAGTTAACTCTTGTTGTATTGAATGGGAGACTTTAAAGATTAACATGCTGTTTGCAAGAAGAATCTGAGATGCAACCAGCAAAATTTATTATCTTAAACATTTGAGGCATATTCCCCTCTTGGTTCACCATTTTCCTCAGTAAATGCATATATGTATACTGCTAGAAATCTTCTTGAAATCCTCAATGTGAAAGTAGGATTGAAAATGAAATCTTCCTGAAGCAGAAGTTTCTCGTAGCTTATAGTATAGGACGAACATCCGTGACTTTATAATATGTGCAGTTTGATATGGAACCAAAAGCAATCTTCTGTAGCACAGGTTAAAGATATTCTTTATCATTTAAGAATAGATAAAATTGAAAGATATAAAAGCCGAATTACTTTCAGCTGTTGATTCTGACATCACCATCAAGAGTACTTTAATTATTAAGATAAGCTGCAAGTTAGTGGGATTTATCCTTGAGGACAAGTTATAATTTCACTGGGAGTGATAATTAGTTGGCATTTATGCCTGAGTTTTTGCATCATTAGTGATGTAACTCGTATGCTTTCGAATCTCTTGCAACTTGTGAGTGATGGACCGATGGTGAATAAGTTGGCTAAAGTGCCATGAAAAGCCTTGTCAAATGTCAACTATATGTTTTGAAATTTAATGTGTCTTAGGAAAGCATGGCAAGATTTTTATTATATGTCACTTTATGCATCTTAGCTTTGGAATAAATTCTTATTTAGTGCATTATCAGTATCTATGAAAGGTTGGTTTACTTGTTTCTGATCCTTAAAACGTGCCTAAGAGATACTAAACAAAGCTTCATGGTAGGACACATTTTAGTATAAAAATTTGAGGTAATCACTTGGTCAAGCTCTTTTCTACACATTCACAACTCATGCACTTATCATGTTTGTCGCATAATATGACTCAATTTGACGTCAGTACCTGTGTCACAAAGGCTTTGAAAAGAGGCTAACAGCTCTCATGGATGCAGGAAGCATAAATTCTTTTACATTACGAAAGTCAAGTCACTAACGAATCAGATTACTTGCTACCCTTTAGGTAAAATTTGGAGGGGTGTGAGTGATCTTAAAGTGGTCCCTATTACCTGAACTCCTACTTCTGAAGAGTTAACATGTAGAATCTTATTATATGCTTTCAGGAGGCAATTTGTATTAGTTTATTTAGGATTAAGGGAGATTAGGACATAGAGTTAAATTAGGAGATTAGGAAACAGAATTGGATTAAGATATTTATTGGGGAAATTCAGTACTTACAACCTGCATATATATGATTTTACCAATCAACCTTGGATAGGGAGTTGTTCTGTCTTGTTCAATACACCCTGTTATAGCTCACTAGTCATTTTCTTGTCTTGATGTTAAAAAAGATCTATTCACACTGAAACATTGCACTTGTGATGCCTAAAAACTGACGGAACATTATGAAAGCATAACAAAGTGGACATCAATTTTGGGTGAACGAGGCATGTGAGTCTGGCATACGTCTTTAAGTAGAACCTCATCAATTCTTAACACCAGAATCAGAAATTATCTCTAGTGTTTTGGTGAACCCCACTTCCATTTCTGATAGTAATTCTCGATGAGGGTGCGTATTGCCAATTATTGTTACATAACCAAAAGCATCAGCATGATTTATCTCAACATTTTTCAATTAATAGACCGTATACGCATACGTGAAAATTACAGCAGATGAAAAATACATTGATATTTTGTTGGCACTGCTACTGTTTACCTGTTATGCATTTTTGTGCAGCAGCAAAACACACAGGGGAAAGCATCCACCACCTGAACTGGCAACTTATTGAGCTGGAAACACATGTTGCCCTGACATGAACGGATGCAATAATTTATCGATACACAATAATCTTTTTTTTTTTTGGAAAGCAAACAAAAGGTAAACTGAATTTTTGTAGTATTGTTCTCAGACTGTTGCTTGGGGAAAATATATAATCATGAAAAAAGAAATCTCTGGTAGTTTTTTGGAAGATGGATTGATTGTTCATATAAGGGCTTGTTTTGTATGTCTTGTAAAATTAAAAATAACAGGTACAGAAATGCAGTGATTACAGAGACCCCACGAAGAAGCAGTCTCATCCATTGCTGTGCGAAAGGGATACAAATTAAATGGTTACAAAATTTGCACGTAATTTCGATATCCCTCTCTCTGTGTTGTTTCCTTTCTTCAAACATCCAGCCATATGCTTATACTGTCATTACTATTAACCCAAAAGTGGTCCCTTTTTCTGCATATTATTATTTGTATATCCACAAAATTATTTCCTGAAAGAGATAAGCTTTTTTTATTACTTAAGTGAAGATTTTGTTTGGGGTGAAAAGATCCACCAATTTTGACGTTTTAAGGCCATGTTTACAAGCCCCACCTGTTTAGACTTATTTGTTCATCTGTTTGTATCACTGTTTTGGATCATTCTTCGTCCTCCAGTCGACATGATACTTGTTCAAGCTTCTCAATGAATATGCACATGCCAGCGTGAACTTTGGCCGAAAGTTTATTTTACAGGTCATGCATTAAAACTTTTCGTATTTTTTACCCAAGTAAATGCGTCCTTTAGGTTACAACTTTGTCATGATTTTTCAAGTACTCAAGTACTTGAAGGATAACACATCAGACTTAAAGGTGTCTTCTTTACAATGTCCTTGGCAATTGGCATTGAACCTAAATTTGGCCTTCAGAATGTGTTCGATATTGTTGAATGGTTGGTATCATGTCTGAATAATGATCTTGCGATATAATCATGTAAACATGTTTGTCATTATTGATGAAGAAAGTTGGATAGTTCCCTTCCCCTTTGTCAACGATTCATAAGTCTTTAACGCGCTTCTAACAACACTGCGAAATGAAGGCCACATTTTCCTTTATCCATCCACCCTTTGTTTTTGCCCTCATAATATCTTTCCTCTACTCCAAAAACCACTGGAAAAACAGAGAACCAAACACGAGATGGGACCTCAAAGTGATATCCAAGTGAACTTGTGCCTCTCAAAATGGACAACTTGCCAAGGTGGTGTGTTGGCTGTTTAAATCCTCTTATGGACAACCCAAAGTCATGCAACCACTCTGGTGCTTCACATGGGCTCTCAGGGATTATTAACATGTTATGGCTGCCTTTGTACATGCCAATATTTTTCATTTCGATACGGGTACACGTTTTTTCATGTTTCATAAACGCATGGTATAGAAATAGGAGCTACTTTTAAAGCAAAACTATTTTTTCTTGTTTGAGAATTTCAAAGCTGTGTATGACATGGACCATTATTTATATGTATAATTGGATACTATGACTTATAAGTTACATTAAATTTTGAGCTTAACAAGTTATACTAAGTATGATACTATGTGATTGTATAGTTGTTACATAATTTGATAAGTTACCTTAGAGTAACTTATTAGACAAATATAATTAACCATGTAATACTGGATTATCCGCTTTCATTTCAACTAAACTACCTTACAGTACCAACTCAATTATAGTATTTATTTCAGAAATATTCTAATCAAACTTATAAGTAAGTGTTAAACCTGGTAAAGATCACGGTCAAGTTTTGCCATATAGCCAAATCGTGTAGATTTCTCTTAGTTAGTTTGGCTAGTAGATTACTTCCTGTCACAAATCTTGGTAAACCCAGCATGCGGAACACGTAATGCTATTATTGTCACTTCAACAAGTGAGGGGGAATTAAAATTTGGGTTCCTTGTCAAATGTCAATCCATTCATTCACGCTTCCACTTAGCCATAAAGATAACATTTTTATTCCCATATGTTATTGGGTAAAACCTAAAAAGGTAAAGTTTAAAAAGGATTATCCTATTAATGAAAAAGGAAAACAAAGAGTAGTAAAGATTAAACTATAGGTTATATAAAAGTTCCCCACCATGATAAAAATGTCATTCTAACATGGTTACATGAGATTCCTGGCCTGAAACTCGATGTCTGTGGATGGTTAAAAACAAATTGTAAAATCCACCAATCACTCATTCTTCTTAATATATCTTATCTTTTCCATTACATACTTTTACGAGATACCGTCCATCAGAAATACCAAGTCAATATCACATATTTAAGTTAAACATATATCATATGTTTAACTTAAAGATTGCGTACTTAATAAATATGTATTATACTTGCATTCTAAGTATTTCTAAACATGAGGTTTGTATATATACATGCAACCTTAGAAATAAATATGTGATGTTGATCTCGTATTTTCGAGACGTTTCTCGCAAAAGTTAGATTTTTTTTCCTTATCCTTTTCAGATTTGGAGAAACGAGAAATCAATCACCATTAACAACCCATCTTGGCAATATGATACGAATTCGTTGAATTCTCTAGTTGCAACTAATTTTTCTTACCCATAATCCACTCAAACGACTCTATAAAAGAGTTCAAACCGTTGCATAATAAGCCGATAAACCAAGTTTGTTCTTTCATTGGGACAAAACTTGTATCAAGAATCTTTACCAATATTATCATTTGCCTTCACCTAAATTCGTCCTGACAATACAATTTGTACACTTCCCTTGAATGGATATGAATCCCCTCACTTCAGTTGTGAATTGTGATATATATGATTCATGCCCTATTGAATTTGAATAAGAAAAGATCAAACATGGAACAATGAATGGAAGGAAATCTGCAACTCTTGCTTCATATACTCATGAATCTTAGTACCCTAACCTCGAAATGAAAAAAGATCACGATACTTTGATACTTTGGTCCAAATTCCATCCCCGCCACACTAGTGCGCACGCACATCAACAACTTCACCTCACCACCAAATGAAATGAAGAAATAAATGGCAAAGCAAAAGGAAGGACAAATGTAAAAAAGCACGAAACAAGATGAGTGGAATTTATACTTAGAAGTTGTGTGGGTTCTAATGGGAGAAATAAGGTTTTGAGAGAAAAAAAAAATATAGGCCCCTCAGCTTCTCTGAAAAACAAAACTAGTCGCCCCTTTTTCAAGCATTATACTCATCTGATGCCCAAGCGAGTGACACGAACTCAAAGAGCAAACTCTTGGGTCCCAATTCTTCTTGAATCACCCCTATATATATAGACACCCTCTTAATGCATTGCCTTACTACTACCCATTAAGATTTTGCCCAAAACAGAACCAACCAACTCAAAACAAACAGGACCCATCCCCTTTTTCTCCTTCTCTAAACTCCCATAATCTCATCTCAAAACTACTACTACTACAACTACAAGAAAGAAACAAACAAACAAAAGTAAAAGAAAAGAATAACAAAAAGATTCATCAGACTATGTGCAATTCAAAGCCTTCTTCTTCTCATCTTCTAATTTCATCCCTCCTCAACTCAAACTTCAAAAAAATCCCATTTCTTGAATCCTAATAAAAACATGGACTTCCAAACAGAAGATGATCAACAACTTCTCCAAAGATGGCCTACTACTCCTGAGGTACCACACAAAAGTGACAAAAATGTCTAAACAAATTCATAACTAATAACTTGTACTCTCCTCCTCCTCCTCCTCCTGAACATTCTAATGACTCATTTTCTTGATGATAATAATTCGTGCAGGTTCTTGAAGAAATCAGAGAGATAGGAAAGATTTCGGGTCCAACGGTTCTAACAGGGCTAGTTCTATACTCAAGAGCAATGATTTCCATGCTGTTTCTTGGTTACCTCGGTGAGCTTGAGCTTGCTGGAGGGTCTCTTTCGATTGGTGTAGCGAACATAACCGGTTACTCTGTCATCTCTGGTCTGGCCATGGGAATGGAGCCCATATGTGGACAGGCTTACGGTGCGAAAAGGATGAAGCTTCTTGGACTCACTCTGCATAGGACAATATTGCTTCTGTTAGCCACTTGCATTCCCATCTCATTCATGTGGCTAAACATGAAGAGAATCTTGTTGTGGTGTAATCAAGATGAAGAGATTTCATCTATGGCTCACACTTTCATCGTTTTCGCTATCCCTGATTTGTTCTTCCTCTCTTTGCTTCACCCCATTAGGATCTACTTGAGGACACAGGGTATCACCATGCCTTTAACCTATTGTTCCACCATTTCCGTCTTCTTACATGTCCCCTTGAACTTTCTCTTGGTTAAGTATTTCGATATGGGGATAGCCGGTGTTGCCTTGGCAATGGCCTTGACGAATCTCAACCTCGTGCTCTTGCTTTGCTCCTTCATCTACTTCTCAGGTACACTACAATATTTTTATTTCATCTAAGAGTTACAACTTTTTTGAATAATTAAAAGGGACCTTATAATAATGTTTATTATCTCCCATGTGAAGAGGTGAAAGGACTTTTAATAAGTGATTTAATAATTATTTTCTTTGAAATGACATTAGGGGTGTATAAGGACTCGTGGGTGGCCCCGAGTATGGAGTGTCTTCGGGGATGGGCCTCTCTACTAGCTCTCGCTGTTCCAACATGTATATCGGTGTGTCTCGAGTGGTGGTGGTACGAGCTCATGATAATGCTCTGCGGCCTCTTGGCAAATCCTAGAGCTACCATTTCCTCTATGGGGATCCTAATTCAAACAACATCACTAATCTACGTGTTCCCATCATCCCTAAGTTTAGGTGTCTCCACTAGAGTAAGCAATGAGCTCGGTGGTAGACGCCCCGCCCGGGCTCGTATTTCAATGATAGTGTCTCTAGTGTGCGCTGTGGGGCTAGGCATTGGGGCAATGCTTTTTGCGACACTAATGAGGCACAGGTGGGGCCGGTTGTTCACTGTGGACCAAGAGATTCTCGACTTGACAGCTGCAGCCCTTCCTATTGCGGGGTTGTGTGAGCTTGGTAATTGCCCTCAGACGACGGGTTGTGGGGTTTTAAGAGGGAGTGCTAGACCTACTATTGGTGCAAATATCAATTTGGGATCATTTTACCTTGTGGGTATGCCAGTTGCATTCTTTATGGGGTTTGGCATGAAAATGGGGTTTAAGGGGTTGTGGTTTGGCTTGCTTGCGGCTCAGGGGTCATGTGCATTGTTTATGATGTTGGTGTTGTGGAGAACAGATTGGGTTGTTCAAGTGGAGAGAGCCAAGGAGCTCACAACAAATCAATCTGGTTGTGACACTTTATTGCCAATTACTACTACTACTACTACTAATATTCTATCTGAGACCAATACCAATGACAAGAAAAGTGGTAACAAGGTTGATGAGATTTTGTGCACTAATGATGAGGAATTGGTGAAGTCAGTTTCACTTGAAACAGACCCACTCATTAAGACCACACACATTATCAATTAATTATAACTAGTGTAGATTAGATTACTTTGTCCTTTTTTTCTTCTTTTCCCCCCTCCTTTTTCATTTTCTTATTTTGTTTTTCCCTAGCCTTTTGACAAGGGGTTAGAGGATGTGAAAATTTCTTGATTTGGATCTATATTTGTACTTTTTGGCTTTTTGGTTGGAGAGGTATGGTTTTGTAATCTAGTAGTGTAGGGAAGAGTTTTGATTCCACCTAATGTTCATCTTATAACATGGTTGAGTGTATATGCAATCGTATGTTAATTCCATTGTTTCTACTTATTTTCACCTAGAAAAGAAAAATGACCTGGTTAAATCATGTATGTTACAACCATTATCGTAATAGTTGTGTTGGTTTACATGGACAACTTTCTACCACGTTTTTCTTCAGTTACATTACACAAATCCATTATCCTAATAAGCAATTATTTGTATTGAAAGAAAAAGTGAGTAACGCTTGTAAATTCTACGAAAATTAGTATGTTGAAGTAAAATGACTTTGAAAAAAATCAGACTTTGTGTTTATCTTAAGCTAAACTTGAAACATACTTCCACATCCTCCTAGCTTTCAACTTAAAGTTAGAAAAAAAAGTAGGATAATAAGCAACTGAAGAAAGTCTTTTCAGTGGTCTTTTTTCATTAAAAAAACAAATAAGTTGCTATAAATGCAGTTAGTACAAAATCAGTTCTACAAACTTTAATAGTATAGTTTGCTCATAAAATGAAAAAGAGACCCAATTCATGATACACATGTAGACTTAATTATATTAGCCATTACATAAAATAAAATGGAAGTTCTATTAGGAACATATGTTGATACATAATAGTGGTATCAAAATCTTAATTTGTTAGATTGGTTCCGTATCATATTTTCAAATTGAGATTTTAACTCAGATACTTAACAAGTGTAAAATTGACTTTGTCAGAGCCTTATAAGCGATCAACTAAGACACTTCATAGGTGAATGAAAGAAAATTGTATGAAGGGTGTTTGAACCCAATGTCGAAAGGTCAGGTCTACATAGATAAGTCTCCATCCATAGACAATTATATGTAATAATGTTTTGGAAAAACATCAATTTATCATTAACTTAGTATAATTTGGGCCCTTTAACATGTTCGACTTTAAGAAGTTGAACTTCTCATGTGTACTGATCGGGATTGACCCTGCTTTCTAGTGTAAAATCTGTTTTACATGTCCTCGATCACATGTATTTCATAAGAACATGTATAACTAAATTGTTGACAAATTATGTAACGTAGAAAATAGGAATGATAAAATTATGTAATGTAGGTGAGTTAGAACTTAGGGTTAACCTTGGTAGTAATAAAATTAAAGGAGATTAGAGAAAAGAGAAGGTTAGGTTGTCGGTCATTTAAGGACTTTTAATCATCAACCCACTTTTCCTATCTTGTTCCTTTCTATATCAAGCCACAACATTCACTACCAATTTTAGAAATTCTTGCCTTATAATAAATTATACACTAACTTTTGCTCTGTTCATATTGAAATAATAATTATTATATTCATCAATTAATTTATGTAAATACTTTTGGCATAAAACTCTGGCTTCTTTATTCTTTCTTCTTGCTTTCCAGCTCAATCATACTTCAAAAGTTAGGAGATAATCACTTAATTAGCTAATATTTTTTTCATTTTGTGAGAAAAGAAATATTGTATTAAAGTTATAATTGGAACTGACTTGGAAGCTTTAATTAACTCCTTTTCATTTTTTTAATGATCTTTTCCAGAAGTACTTGCTGTTACTTGCTAGGTTGCTCTTTTGTAGAGCATGTTTCCGAATTCGGAAAAGTGTTATGCATCAATAAGTAGTGTTACCAATCTAATGTTCCTTTTAATTTATTAATTAATAATTGTAAGCACTAAGCTTAATCACTATCTTCAATTAGTTTATTCCAGCATTATGGTCACCAATTGTACTGCATTTGTCATACGATTATTAGATATATAATCAAGTGTTGAGCACCACGTACCTAAATGGTATATATTTGATGTTTCAAAAAAGAAAAAACGTACATGGTATTGTATAAATCAATTAAGACGTCGATATGCTAGTTGGTCAACTTGTGAATTAGTAATTTGGGAAAGGGTATCTTAATTTGCCCCATTATTATGCTTAATTGGCTTTTGGGCAGAGTGATCCTTAACATTTACTTGTGTACAATTTTTTCTCATGAATTCTATGTGTAGTTGGTACCACCCAATTTAAAATTTGGTGTGTTTTTCCCATAAATTAGATTTTAACATCAGTCATAAGGGTAAAATTCTAGATTATAACCTGTAAACTCAGTGAGAAAATCACACAATGAAACTTTCGGTGACAATTTGAGAACTTAAAAAGAACATTCCACACAAACCGTCAAAACATTGGGGCACCTTTTATGTTTTCCTTCTTTAATTTTAGACTTTTGACAACCAAGATCCTCTTATGTGTTCAAGAGCCATGTTTTGGATGACCATTTATGTCTGTAATGGCCCTGCAGATCAAGCTAGGTAAAATCCTACTAGTGGTGGTGTGGGCGCATAATTAGAAGTATATGTTCCTTAAAAATTGAACACACTATCTCATTGATTATTGGTTTTTCAACTAATACAATCCTATGCATAACAATATTGACAATGTTGGTAATAATGTCAGAACAGATATACTAATATTTTATTATCTTGTTAACTTTTTATTATATGTATGACATTTTTGTAACACATATCATTCTATAAAAAGAATTACTATTACCTTAAAATTAGTATTTTTGTTCCTCCATCATCAACGTCCGATGTAGCAAAGTATAAGTTAAAACGGGATCATGTGAAGTGTGCAATAAGGATCTACTAGCTATGAAGCGCCATTAAAAGGGGCAGCTAGCAAGCGTTACTATTCTGATTGCAACTTATTGTTGCTTGTATTAAATAGTGTGCAAGTCAAGTGGTACATTGCATGACAATGCGAAAATATTGTACAAAAATAATGAATTGTACCAAAAAGTAGGGATCTAGTGATGATGAAGCACCACTATGAGGGCCCTCTTTTACTTTGCAATCCTAAGTTGTGGTGGTTTTGCACTTGACTATTAAAAGTATGTTATTTTGCTAATTCACCTGCATTTTAAATTGATTTTGCATTTTAATATGAGGGCTAATTGGGAAACAATATTCTAATGAACATGTGGAAAATACACTATTTATTAACTTATATGCTCACGTCTCTCTCCTCTCCTCGTCGTTTTCTTATTCTTTTCAGTGTTTACGGATGACCATGTTATTTCCTATTAAGACAGGCGAAACGTGGAACCACGATGGAACTTCGTGAAAAGACAAATAAACGATAAATCTTCTCATCCGCATTACGATATCAATGACCACCTCTCAAGGGGTATGCGAGATATACGACAACTATATATGTTCTTTATAAACACATGTCATTTTTAATTTGCTATGTACAATAATCATCACGCATTAATTTTCTTCCTACAGATTGTATTTTCGGTAAGAAACCTTCTACCGCGTTACACTAAAATCCATTAAACTTCAACCACGTTTCATAAAATAATCCATTGTGTCTAATATGATCAACCATCAAAATTCAGGTTGACGAGTCACCAAATGCCCTTTAGTATTCAACCGTAACTCAAGTGAGCAAATCCATCTGATGGCTCCTGGTAGCTTCATGTACGAAACCCCTAAACGAGAAGGAGCATTTGCAAGACTGCAGATCAATTTAGGTAGCAAAATGAAAAGTAGATAAATGGGGGTTGCAAGTAGCAATAGTGAAATATGGGCATTAAGTAATGAGAAAAGCCAAAAATGATGAAATATCTTAACACGCAATTAAGAAGGCAGTTTGCATTGTTTTTTGTGTAGTGTACGTGCGTGAGTTGTTGCTTATGTATACTACGATGGTAAGTACGTACATGTGTCCAAAATGCCCAACAGAGCCAATGCATGCAGTATAGTATTTGATTTATAATAAGGAAAAACACACCTACACTGAGAGTCATAGTTTCGGGTCCGATTTTAAATTCGGATATGAATATTTTGGATCGGTTTTTGGATTTGGGACTGTTCCAATTTAAAATCCTCAATTTTATTTTAGATCAATTACATATACTATCATTGTTAGATGTACTTGTCACAGATGGATACCCGTTAATCAAACAATTACATCCAGGTTCAAAAAGTTGAAAATTCATTGACCAAATAAGTTGCTACAGTAACTCATGTTGGAGACAAACATGCCCTTAT
>JAYMSR010000560.1:0-13437 GCA_036897825.1 Plantago rigida | reverse complement strand
CAAATTAGCTTTGCAGTTAGCATTAGTCTCTGTAGAAAAACGGTTATAGCTCATAATCGTTGTTGATCGGTCCATCGTTTGTAACAATTGGTAACCAGAGCCAGGTTGAGCAACAATGGTGAGTACTACAACGAGGATCGATTTGATCGAGACTTCAATGGCGGAGGTACAGGCGGAGTTGCGACAGCTCGCATCGGTGCAGACTGAGCATATTGCAGCTCAGAAGTTGCAATTGGAAGAGAGCAACAGAAAATTCGATGAGTTGAAGGATCTAATTCGATCGATGAATTCCGGTAATGTGCGCTCTGAAACTGTTAATGCTAGAAATGTTAATGTCGATCTGAATACGCATGAGGAACGAGTTGAGCATGTAGCTATTCGATCTGATTTTAAAACTCCTCGCATTGATTTTCCTAAATTTGATGGAGTTGATGCGCGTAGTTGGATACGCAAATGTGGCAAATATTTTCTATTGAATTCTATGCGTGATCATGATAAAATCCTAATGGCTGGGATGCATCTAGAAGGTTCTGCAGAGTACTGGTTTATGGATCATATTGAAGGAAATGAAGCCATTAGCTGGAATATGTTTGTTGAGTTATTCATTGCTAGATTTACTTCTGTACGAAATGACGATGTGATTGGTGAATTCAATAAGCTGAAGCAAACTAGCAATGTTGACAAGTATATTGAGAAATTTGCTGAGCTTCGAATGTTTATGAGGCAAAGAGATATACACCTGGATGAACATTATTTTATGCGAAGCTTCTATAGTGGATTAAAGGAAGAAGTGAGGCATATGGTTGAGTTGTTATGCCCTCATACGTTGGAGCAGGCATATATGATGGCTAGGAAACAAGAAGTGATGTTGGAGTCGATGCAGAGAAGTAGTAAAAATCTTAGTAAAGCACCTGCAACATGGCAGAAAACAGAGTCTCTGAGCAATACCAACAAGTCTGTGCCAGTTAAGAGACTGAATAAAGAACAATTGGATGAAAGGAAGAAGAAGGGCTTGTGCTTTAATTGTGATGAACCATATACCTATGGACATCAATGCAAGAAACTGTTTGTGATCTTATTAGAAGAAGAAACTGATACTGAGAGGATGGAATTTGGTGATGACAGTGATACAGACTGTGTGGTGTCACTACATGCATTAAAAGGCCAGCCACCAGCTGAAACTATTAAACTGATGGGAAAAGTGAAAAACAATGAGTTGGTGATCTTAGTTGACTCAGGCAGCACTCATAGCTTCCTGGATCCAAATGCAGTTAAAAGAGTGAGTTGTGCAGTGGAAATAACCAATCCATTGCAGGTAACTGTAGCTGGAGGAGGAAGGATTCAATGTTCTTCCAGATGTCCAGACTTTGAGTGGGAAATGGCTGGACAGTTATTTGCCACTAACATGAGAATATTGCCATTAGGAGGGTATGACATGGTGCTGGGAGTTGATATTATGAGGAGGCTGGGACCAGTTTTGTTGGATTATGAGTTGCCTTCCATTACATTCCAAGTGCAAGGCAAGTCAATCATGGTTCCAGGTATGCAAAATGGTGTTTCAGTGAAGATGATGACTGGTAATAAGCTACACAACTTATTCAATAAAAAGAACAAGTTGGTTTTCAGCTGCTTTTGTATGGTTAATTCTGTAGAAAATCATTTAAATCAGACCAACTTGGAGGGTGATTTGGAGGAATTGATTCATGAATACAGTGATATATTTGCTGAACCAACAGCTTTGCCACCTATGAGAAGCTGTAACCATGACATTAAATTGAAACCTGGAGTTGAGCCATTTAAACAAGCTGCTTATAGATATCCATATCTGCAAAGGCAAGAAATTGAAAAATTGGTTAAAGAAATGCTAGCTATGGGAGTGATTCAGCCAAGTCACAGCCCTTTTTCAAGCCCTGTGTTGTTGGTTAAGAAGAAAGATGGCAGTTGGAGGTTTTGTGTTGATTATAGAAAGCTGAACTCATTAACCATTAAAGATAATTATCCAATTCCACTGATAGATGATCTGTTGGATGAGTTGACAGGTTCAACTGTGTTCTCTAAAGTGGACTTGAGAGCTGGATATCATCAGGTGAGGATGTCTCTTTCAGCTATTGATAAAACAGCATTTGTTACAGCTTCAGGGCTATATGAGTTTACTGTGATGCCATTTGGTTTGACTAATGCTCCAGCTACCTTTCAGAATATGATGAATGACATATTCAAGCCATTATTGGGAAATTGTGTGTTGGTCTTTTTTGATGATATACTCATCTATAGTAAAGATCATCTATTGCACAAGGAACACTTGCACACAGTTTTTCAGCTACTCAGGCAACATACTTTGTTTGCCAAAAAATCCAAGTGTGCTTTTGGTGTAGCACATGTTGAATACTTGGGTCATATCATCAGTAAGACAGGTGTTGCAGTAGATCCAAGTAAAGTACATTGTATAAGAGATTGGCCTGTACCCACAACACTTAGAGCATTGAGAGGTTTTTTGGGTATGATGGGTTATTATAGGAAGTTCTGTGCAAACTATGGAGCTAAAGCAAAACCATTAACTGACTTGACAAGAAAGGGCATGTTCAAGTGGAGTGAAGCAGCTCAAGCCACATTTGAAGCACTCAAAGACATGATGTGCACAGTTCCAGTTTTGCAACTGCCAGATTTCAACAAAACTTTTGTTCTAGAGACTGATGCTTGCTATGGTGGTTTGGGAGCTGTGTTGATGCAGGAAAACCATCCATTAGCATTTGTTAGCAAGGCTCTTGGACCAAAAAATCTGGGATTAAGCATTTATGAAAAAGAATTTCTAGCCATTCTCTTAGCTGTGGAAAAGTGGAGGGCTTATCTTCTTCATGCTCCATTTGTTATAAGAACTGATCAAAGGAGCCTCAAGTTCTTGGTTGACCAGAAGATATCCACTCCTGTGCAACACAAGTATATGACCAAGTTACTGGGATTGGAATATTCCATTGAATATAAAAAAGGACCTGAAAACAAGGTTGCAGATGCCTTGTCAAGAAGAGATGTTGATGAAGGAAATGCTGAGTATTATGCTCTCAGTACTGTTCAACCTGTGTGGGTGGAGGAATTGATTAAGAGCTATGAGGGGGATGATGAGGTGGCAGAAATCATATTACTCAGAACTGTAGAACCATACAACATGAGTTACTACTCAGTGGTGGGCAATATGGTTAAGTATAAAAACAAGTTATATGTGGGCAAAAGTAATGACCTCAGAGTTTCTGTAGTTAAATCTATGCATGAAGGTGTAGATGTTGGTCATTCTGGGAGACAAGTGACCTACTACAAGGTTAGTAGTTTGTTCTATTGGCCCAGCATGAGGTCTACAGTAAATCAGGTCATAGCAGCTTGTGAGATATGTCAAACTTGTAAATCTGATCATGTGAGGTATCCAGGTTTGTTACAGCCTTTGCCAGTACCTGAGCAAGCTTGGCAACACCTAACTATGGACTTTATTGAAAGATTACCAAGGTCTAATGGCATGGATACTATTATGGTAGTAGTTGATAGATTTACCAAGTTTGCACATTTCATTGCACTCAGTCATCCATTTTCAGCTCTTCAAGTGGCACAGTTGTTCTTGGATGAGGTGTGTAAATACCATGGTTTACCTGTTAGCATAGTAAGTGACAGGGACAGGATTTTCACTAGCCAATTGTGGAGAGAGCTTTTCAAATTGCTAGGTGTTACACAGCTCCTCAGTACTGCATATCATCCTCAAACAGATGGACAGACTGAGAGAGTTAACCAATGCATTGAGAATTATATCAGATGCATGTGTGGACAAGCTCCAAGGAAGTGGAAGCAATGGCTAAGCTTGGCGCAATGGTGGTATAATAGCTCTTACCATACAGCTATTCACATGAGTCCATTTCAAGCTCTCTTTGGTTACCTTCCACCTTCAATTACCATGGGAAATGTGAATGAGGTTTCAGTCATTGGAGTAGAAAACTTACTCAGCAGCAGGGCTGAGATATTGGCTAAGGTGAAGGAAAATCTGGAAGTGTCTAAGCAAAGAATGAAGATTATGGCTGATAAGCACAGGTCTGAGCGAGTGTTATTGGTGGGAGATTGGGTGTATTTGAAGTTGAGACCTTACAGACAATTATCTGTAAGAGGAAGCCAAATTTGGAAATTATGCCCTAAATATGCAGGTCCATTTCAAGTGCTGGAAAAGATTGGAGAGGTAGCATATAGGCTTGACTTACCAGCTAGCAGCAAGATCCATCCTGTGTTCCATATTTCATTGCTTAAGAAACAGGTTGGACCACTGCATTCAACTGTACCAGTGCTGCCTCCTATGGATGAAGATGGGGCCATTGTGTTGGTTCCTCTCAAGATTATAGCTCGAAGGATGATCAAGAGGAATAATGCAGCAGTGGGACAAGTCCTAATTCAGTGGGAACATTTACCAGCTGAGGAGGCCACATGGGAGGATTATGCTGTTATGATTCAGAAATTTCCCAACTTAGAAGCTTGTGGACAAGCTGAAAATGAAGAAGGAAGAAATGTTGTGCAGAGAAGCTCAATCCTGAGCTGAAACAACAGCTTTTAAAGAATAACGGATAAGTCGTGCTTCGGTTATTACGTTTCTTTGTTTACGTTTTTGTTAAATAATCGGACGCTGGAGATTAAGCCACGTCATGGCCAGCCAACGGTAGCTGCTAGCTTGTCTGTTAGTCGGTTGATCAACTATAAATAGCTGTGTAATCATTCATTTCCGGTTATCGAAGATCATTTGTCAAATTAGCTTTGCAGTTAGCATTAGTCTCTGTAGAAAAACGGTTATAGCTCATAATCGTTGTTGATCGGTCCATCGTGGTCCATCGTTTGTAACAGCTGGATTGGATTCGTTGGCTTGCGGTTTTGTGACGTGACTGCAATTCAGCTTGTTGGTGATGTTGTGTGTTGGATTTTGTTGGTTCACTTTAAGGATTGATGTCGAGAGAGCTGATTTGATTTTGTTAGAGGATTGATTTTTTTGGCTTTCAGGTTTATGGATAAGTTCGTGCCTTTTATGCAATTGTTTTCCTTTCAGCATTCTGAAATTTTATTATCAAGAAGTTTGAACCTAGTAAAAAGGATAGATTCTTAAGGCTAATGATCCTACTATTAATGCTGTGGTCATATATAATATAGCCCCGATTGCTTTTGAATCCCACATATCCATGTAAGCATGAATTCAGAAATGTTTCATGGTCTTGTAAATCCCCATGCATTGCGTATTTGCGTATCTTGATGAATGTGTGAATGGTTTTCTGGTTTCCCTTAAATTCATACAACTACCCTTTAGTTCTTATGTTTATTCAGTGATTACTCCCCATCACTTTTCCCCTCTTTTTTACAAGTTCAGACATGGTAATTAGTTTCTGCATAATGTGCCTTGTAATGGGGATGTTGCCTTGGGAGATACTCTTAATTCTCTTTTTGTAGTTGAAATTTTTGGTAAGCTGAAGAGGGCGCAAGTCTCATGCATGATTTAAGTGTTAATTCGTCATTGGATGTTGTCGGTCACACACAGTAATCTGTATAGCGTATATACTTACATTTACCAGCATTAGTCATGCATTTACTTTAATTACTTGGTTTTTCTTCGTTAAATTGTTGGTCATTCAAGATGGTATGCCGTGAATGTAATTTAATCACTTAGTTTCTTGCTTACTAAAGACAATGAATTCAATAATCCCAAAACTCACAAGTTTTATTCAACTAATTGCATGCATGAGTGTACTTTAATCGCGTTGTCTCTGCCCTGTTTAGTTCGTTGTTTGCCAAAGATGGTGAAATCAACTATCATAGAAATAGTCTGAGTAATGTGTCTATGAATTCAAAACATATTAATAGTTGAACACAGAGTAGAATGGATGTAGCATACTTGGTTTATTTGATTAGTTTTATCTTTTTATAGTTTATAGTTTATACTGGCCCGAAGTCATGCATGGACATGGATTATTCCTGTGGTTTTGGAACTCAAACTGATATTGGTATGCATTATTGTGATTTCTGGAAAAGACCGTGGCATAGTGCCTAGAATGGGTGAATCATCTGTTTTCTGCCATTGTAAATTGCTGCAAATCTGAGATATACAAACAGCCTTTTGGCCTGGAAAATCCTAAGTACTAGCAAGGGAGAGAATATGCATGTCATCTTGTATCTAGATATTCTCAACCTTCCCATAAAAGAGTTCAAACTTGTTTTCTTATGGCACCATGTAGCTCATTGTCTGTCTCAACTCTCACGTTGTTGTTCCTTTTATTTATTTAGTTGTGTTCCCTTGCAAGAAGATCGTGCATCTTGTTGTTCCGCCTCTTCTGTTTCCTTGATTAGTTGTATTTAATCCATGCCATAATTAAGTAGCATTCCATGGATTTGGTTCAGTAAAAACTGCTCTACGTTAAGCCATGCTGATGATGCCATGATGGCCTAAGTAAGAAGAATACACTGGGGTTGAGGTGTGGATAACAAGTGAACATTTTAAGTCATATATCTAACATGCACTAGGGACTTGCTAATTATCCAACTATATCTGTACTTTAGGTACAAAACTTGACCTGAATCTTTTAAATACTGGAGTATATTCTAATTAATATCCTGATTGTGGCTACAGAACTCTTAAATGAGAAATTAGGTCCCATATTCATTGAGATGATGGCGTAGTTGTGTGGTTGCGAGTGAAGGCAGGTATGTCATTCTAAATATTAGGTGTGGATACAAGGTGGCTTAGGTTATTTGAGTTGGTTTTTTCAGTTATTGTTTTAAGTTGACCATGAGACATGTTGCTGAGAGACTGGAACCAAATTTATGAAGTTCTTGATTTGTCACATCTAAAATGAGACTCAGTAATTCCTTTTATGGGCTATGGCCTATGGCCACCTAGGTCTATATATATGATTGGGGATGAGACTGTTTTTTGTTCATGTTATTTACTTCTGATTCTTGAACGTTTAACCTCTCATTTGTAACAAGTAACAACCCTCTGAGCTACCTTTTTGGCCTTCCCAACATGTGTTCTAGGTCTTTTCAGATATGGGAAGAATGTCAATAGACACTAAAGCTCAAATATCTAATTTTTGGCTGAGCGCTCTCTTTTATAAGCCTAACCTTCTCGTAACATTACGTTGTAGCGCAAAACCTCTTGCAGTGACTGACAACCTGAACAGGTCTCTCACTAACAGTCATGCCATGATGCACTGATAGCAGAAATTTGGAGTTTTGAGTTAAGGTGTAGGATTAAGCATTCTTTGTTTCTTCCTTTCTTAGCACTTGTGAAATCTAGATTTTCCTTAATTAACAACTACATGTTTTTTTGTACAATTCATTACATCCATGCAAACTAATTTAAATTATTAGACTACTTATATGTGTGAGTGTGTTAGCATCCTGCAGTTGGTATCAGTTTGTATATACTACGTTCTCCGAGAAGCTATTTGGCGTATTTATAACTGATCCGTGCCTCTTCATGATTTTTCTGCTGTTAGTGTTAGCGAAACAGAAGAGCTGTACGAGTTGTATATAAAGATCAAAAGTACTGTGATTGATGGACTATTTTTTAAGGTAATTAGTGGTTATCATTTGGTTATTTGTTTATTTATATTAATGTTATATATAGAGGACTCTTATTTTATCTTGCATTGGAGCGGCATTGAAACTCTCTTGTCCTATCTGCTCGTGTTAGTCGTACATATGTTGGATCTCAATTTTGTAAATCTTAGTACTTTCTTGCTTCTGCTTGCTGTATATATTCTCCTCCAGAAAGAATTTCAGTTGGCACTGTTTAAGACGTTAAAAGGGAGTTTATTTGCAGACAGGGTTAGTATTTGCCTTGTTCTTCTCCCTTTCCCCCCTAACATTAGTGCAAATTGCTTGATAGAAAATCTAGTTAACTAATTGCCTCTGCTTCATCATGATTGGAGCATGTCCCTTCCTATACACATCACTTGATAATTTACAATATCTACTCGCTTGCCCCGGGTTCAGAGTATGCTGTAATATCTTAACAGCAAACTCTCACATTTACTCTGCGTAACTTCTGAGATACTGAATCAAATTGTTTCTGGTGGACAGGGATATTACCACCACATTTCCCAGCTGTGTGTTTCATTCACAATGTGATGATATTAGTCCTGGGTAGCATGTCTTGTCAGAACTGGACAAAAAGGTCATTTATGTCCGCCGAACTCAACTAAAGATCACCTTAGCTTCATTAGGATTTAGGTACAGGGATGGAAAATGCAGGGTTATTTTCTACGTGTACAACATGCATGAAAATGTTCAACCATCCTGTTTCTTGCTCAGTGAAAATATATATGTACAATAATTCACTGATTCAGTATGTTCTTTTCAAATAGAAAGAAAGCTTCGGAGTAGTTCTTGTTCAAGAGCATTCTATAATGGTCATCGTCTCCAAAGAGGAAAAAACAAACTGTGGTCGCGAGTCATGACTTGCATGCTAAAATGTATACTACTATATGTTATTAGAATCCAATTCATACATAATATAAATAGCCCTCTGCTTTTGAAATTTTCATCCGGGCCGAAGTCCCCTTCTCTTCTCTTTCCCTTTGAGCAAACATTTTACACATTGAAGTAGTTCGTTATAAATCGGTGTTTCAAGGGATTGTAAGCTAGTTCATTGATGTTAATCTTGGGATATTTCGTTTTCAATCATGAGTACTAGAGCAGGGCAACTAATTTCATCCGCAACTTTCATCCTAAAGAAAGAGGTCATTTGTTGCGTTTTCCTATTTGTCTATTTGAGTAATAGTTTATCCATCCGGTACTCTACCTAGTAAAAAAAGGGTTTTAAAGAAAAGGAAAAAGGAAATCCAACATTTATCATGTTCACCTGGTAGAATAGTAGATTTGAGAAAAGACCAAGCTCAAAAGAATTGGGACAAAATTGGTTGTGAGTGCATTAAAACAAGTGCAAGTTGTGTAGTGACATTCACGATCTCCATAGCTAATTGCAGTCACGTTCATCTTCATGTTCTTTATTTATTCTCACAATCCTAGATCAGCACAAGTCCATTTCCAGTCCCTTTCTCATTTTCAATTTCCGTTCCTGTCGTTTTCTACCTGTTTCTTTCTGCCTCCTTATCCTTAATTGCCCTCTATCCTTTTCTTTTCCTCATCTATCCTTTATTGGATTCTTCATTTCAAACCTGTTAGCATTAACTTAACACATAAAGATCTATTCAATTCTCCCTTCCTTGTCTTCTTTCTCTTAGTCCCTTTTGGTGTCGCTTTTAACTAGATTCTATGCTGTGTTGAATTGGACAAATATATGAAACCAAGTCTCTGTTAGCTAGTTGTTAATGTCTGTGGATGTTGGAGTTGCTTCAAGTTCCAAAACCATGGGATTTGATGACAGTGAAGATGAGATCAGGAAAACCGGGTCCGATGTTGAACCCGGTACGGGTTCTGTTTATGCTGCTACAGAGGATGAAGAAGAAGAAGATGATGATACAGAGTCCAAGATACAGTTGGGTCCTCAGATCACTCTCAAAGAACTTTCTGAAAAGGACAAGGTTTTTTCTTCTTTTGTTGCTTAAGTTTATGAAAATCTCAAGAACTACTTAATTAATTTTCAGAAACTGATTTTATTATTTTCTTTCAAGGATGATGAGAGTTTGCGAAGGTGGAAAGAACAACTTCTTGGGAGTGTAGATGTGAACTCTGTTGGAGGTAAGTGATATCTGGTCTTGTCATTATTTTTTACTGTTTGCTGTTTTCTATCTTTTGCTATTTACCCCTTACTCTGCACTGCTAGTGTAACAATGTTAGTCTGCTAATCTTTTGATACTGAAATCACCAACACATTTAAGAAAGCCTAAAGAAATCAATTTTAGATTCTCAGACCTGTAGCTTTACTATACTTGCTGCAGAAAAACTAAGGGAATAATATAATTCAATTCTTGCTCAAGATTTTTGTCATTTACTAATCATGTCAACTCAAATAATTGGGAAGTAGTAGTTGTCTTGTCTTAATTGTTAGTACAAGATTAAACTTTGTTTCATGATACCATTGGACCCTCCACAATCTCATGTCTTTTGTTTCTGGTGAATATCATGAATTGTACGAGTCTCCAGGTATTGAGAAGGTTATCTGGCATTTTCTCAGTTCTCATCCTTCTGATACTATAGTTTTGGAATGCTTGTGAAGCTACAAAACATGTGTTTGCATATCCTTGGTTTTAGGGAAGAGGCACATTAAGCTCTGCAGCTTCTGCGAATCTAAAGCTGTGTCTTTCCAAACACACAGATACTTTATAGTTTTGCTAGAAATAAGTTAGACAGTGGTTCGCAAAAGTAGTTGCAGAACTGCCAGCGCAAACCCAATGTTGAAATATATGCTTTGGGTGCATTAGTATATGATTAGCATGCTAGAATTTCATTCTTTTTTATTTTTTATTTATATGTGAAAAGAATATCGGGTTGAGTGCCTCAGTAGTCCCTGAGGGTAAACTATATGTTTCCTTGTCAGTGAGATTATCAGCAAACAGCTTATGTTCTATTTCGTCTGTACTGTAGAAACTCTTGATGCTGAAGTGAAGATTTTGAGCCTTGCAATTAAATCCCCTGGTAGGGGCGATATTGTTCTTCCGATCCCTGAGGCCGGAAACCCAAAAGGCCCATGGTTTGTATTGAAAGAGGGAAGCCGCTATAGCCTTAACTTTACGTTTAAGGTCAGCAACAACATTGTTTCAGGGTTCAAGTATAAGAACAAAGTGTGGAAAACTGGCATTAAAGGTGGTTATCTTCTTGTATTCCTTTCTACATTCCACAGCAACAATTTAGCCAGCCTACTACAATTAAAAGCTAAATTCTTGTTGAAACCTTGCTTTACTTTCAGTGGACAACACGAAAGAAATGATAGGAACCTTCAGTCCTCAGGCGGAGCCTTATACGCATGAAATGCCTGAAGAGACGACCCCTTCTGGGATGTTTGCTAGAGGATCATATTCGGCCAAAACACAGGTAGCTACCTGGTCTCTTGTTAGTCCAGTTTTAAAAGACCCCTGACTTTTGAGTGTTTTCTAGATACACATGTTCTCATTGTTACAACATCTTTTAATTATGCGTGCAGTTCCTTGACGATGATAAGAGATGCTACTTAGAGTTGAATTATACATTCGAGATCAAGAGAGAATGGCAGTCAACCGAGACTCAACATTAGAAGCATTCTTCTTTCATTCACCTCGAGTATTTGTCTTTTGCAGTTTCGAGTATTTTCGGTGTTTTTATGTGATTTTGTATGGTAAAACCAAAGTTGGTTCTTGAAATGGAAAAGTGCGGATGTCATAGTCAGCGTTCTGCTTTCATTTGTTGGTTTTCATGAATGTAAAATTGTGCTTCACCTGTGACAATTTCACAAATGCTCAGTAGTTGGTCTCAGGCACACCTGCATGAATGATAGCATGGTTATGACTAATGACATTGCATAAGCTTGTCTAAATGAAATTCAAATCTTGCAATCACCTTTATGGATTATAAGCAAAAATGAGATTGCCTTAGGCACACAGCATACTCCAGGCCTTAGTCTAGCCTTAGTCTAGTTGTCAATATATACCATACTTTATAGAGCGGCTCTTTGGGGAATGAGTTGTACTAGGAGGCAGTCAAGTGTGGTTGATAGAGAAAAAAAGAGGCCAAAAACTAACTTGGAGCAATTATTTACCTGATTCCCACCGCTCGATTTTTCATGTTTTTTAGCTCGTTGCATGTGAAATGCGCAAACTTCGTAATGGTACAAGATACGGGAGATAACATATATTAGTTGTGAATGATATATTGACTTAAAGTATGTTAGTTGAGAGACTTGCTACTTGAGTTTGTATCACATAGGAAAAGAGTGGAAATAAAAAATAGTATAAAGGTATGTTTGTGTAGCTTAGTGTTCACATGTATGTTATGGAACAATTCCTACACGGTATGACCAAGACCAATTGAACCAGACCCAAGTGAAATGAGTATGAATGGACCGAATAAGCAGAGAGTAGGTGGGTTACGTGAAACTACTTTTTGCTAAAAAATATTCGGGTCAGACGTGACTCTTGGGCGTCTAGAATTTCCTAGAGTCTGATTTTTAAAATTTTAATTGCTACCCAATGACAAAAAAAATCAGGTTAAATGTAACAGTTGGGCTTCCAAATATCTTATAGAATATTTCATATAATTTTTGAAATTTAAACTCATATCCATTGGAGTTCGGATGAGTTTTTAATGCAGAGCTTTCATGAATAGTTGTTGGGATTGCGTGTATCTTGGGAGTTTGTTCGAGGAAGTCATGAAGTCATACAGGTTCAATTTAAGGGCAAGTGGTTACACTACTACCTCGTCCAGAATTCAATTCGAAAGTTCTACCTACTTTTTCATTTATATTGTAACAAGTTGCAGTAACTGTAAATCTTTTTTTTACTTTCTAATGCTGACAATTTATTGCATCTACTATACTAACCGGAAACAACACGGCTTATTAGGTGACCATTATATATATTTTCTTAAGTCTGAAAACCATATATGTGCTGGAGAGACCATGATTGTCTGCGATACAGTCACAATTCGAGCTCACAGATCAACTACATCACGGTAGCTACTGGATACATTTCAATTAACATCGACCAACTACCTTGTCACATTTTAGGTAATTAATCACTTATCAGTTAATTTTATTAACCAATATTTAATAAGTACAACAATAATTTATGGAATTGATAGATAAAAATAGCTAGTAATTAAGTTGTGAATTATAAGGGTGGAGCAAAAGAGTGTAATTGTCTGGGTGCTAATTACGTCCCGGTCTCCAACTATCCAAGCATAGTATAGTGTGTCGTATTAAGCTATCTTTCACCTAGCACTTTGCTGGGACGTAAGCATTCTATCATGCATTTTGCATCGGTAACTACTAGTCACCCCCTTATTTTCTATTTTTCATTTTTATCTCTTTTTCAGAGAGAAAGAAAGAAGAATACATGGAAACTTTTCTCATTTGGTTGTTAAATGTTAATTAGTTTTTAAAAGTACGTAAAGTGACAAATTAATCGTAATATATACTATATCCTCAAACGATAAATTAATATTAAATTGTATTCCGTCAATGAATGTTGCAAAAGATCAACACAATGCATGTGTGACATATCAAAAACAGATAAATCACTATACAACATGTAAGTAAACAGGATGTATTTTAAGTTTAGAACAACATTCTTCATGACAACTAATATTAAATGTAAGACATGAATCATAATTGGACATTTAGAGCACTGGTTGTGGATACTTAGTTGTAGGATGCATATATTTTTCTTTATATATTACCCCTAAATACGGGTGTACTATGTAATTATAATCTTCATATATTTTTTTTGCAAAACCCCAGGTGACCTATTTTTATCAAAAAAGTATGAAATAAACTAG
>JAYMSR010000559.1:0-13441 GCA_036897825.1 Plantago rigida | reverse complement strand
ACATTTTAATCAAATAACTAAAGATGCATAATTCAACTTAACTGTAACAGTATCATCATGCGCAGAAAGTATGAAGAAATCATGTTTGGATCAGATTGCATGCCAGAGAGGGGATAGCATAAAATGTCTTCGATATAAATAAGATGGGTGGGTGTATTTGGGGGAAAAAATGAAGAAAGCTAGCTATAGCAACCTACCTGGATATAATTTTCATAGCACCACTGAGTTGAAAAATTAGTTTCCTTCCAAGAGCTATACACCTGAATAATTACTATGTCAAGATGATAGCTAAAAACTGATCAGGGTAATAACATACATTTAATGCGGCGAAGAAACGGGTGTGCAGACCCCTGGTACAAGTCCTGATTCCTAACTAAGGAGTTACAGCTGTTTTTAACCTTGTGCCATATAAAACTTGCATGACAAATAACTTAGGAAACAGGTATATACATTTATTTCAATGTTTCTTGCATTATTTTGGTTAGCTCCACTTGTATTAATAATTAATCATTATAATTATGGAAAACAACAAAAGAAAGAAGATTTATCATGGAGAAAATTTTAGCTTTATACTGCAAAATCTTGTCAGACAGATGATGCACTGACCTTCAGCAACGCAATGTCATCATCATTACAAAAAAAAGTAGAGAAGAAAATTTATCAAGGCGAAAGATTTAGGTTATACTGCAAAGATATGACAGACAAATGATGCACTGAGTCACTGACCTTCAGCAACGCAATGTGATCTCCAACATTACCCATGTGGAAATTTAAGCGGGCATTGTCAGCATGAACTTGCTTGTCTTTCGGTCTATAAAATATTGAGTTTCCAATCGACAGCATGGCAGCAATAGATATGATCTCATCAGAGCACTTATATTTATCAGAAGCTACAATCATCTTGGATAGCATTGGATCTAGTGGAAATTCTGCCATCCTTCTACCCACTTTTGTCAACTCGCCATGCTTGTTGAGTGCACTAAGAGCATAAAGTAGTTCCAAAGCCTTCAAAAGAGCTTCAGACGGTGGAGGGTCCATGAAGTCAAAGTTCAAAAGGTCATTGATACCAAGACTCTTTAAAGAGAGAACTACATTTGCCAAGTTAGTCCTCTGTATTTCAGGAACAGTATTGTCATCTAAATCGTTATGGAAATTATAGGCAGTATATAGCCGGAAACACTTTCCGGGTCCTGTTCTTCCAGATCGACCAGCCCGTTGATTGGCCGATGCTTTAGAGATTGGAGTGATAAGTAAGGACTCCATCCCAGTACGTGGATTGTAGGACTTCATCTTGCAAAATCCTGGATCAATGACGTACTTTATACCGTCAATTGTCAAGGATGTTTCAGCAATATTTGTTGCAAGGATGACTTTGCGTGCTCCTTCAGGAGTAGGTTCGAATATTTTTGCCTGCAGCTCTGTTGGCAAATTGGCATAAATTGGACAAATGATAAGCTCTGCTATTTTTGTACCCAACCCTCTTGTCCTATGCTTCAGAGTTTCTTCTGCAGTTTCTATCTCTTCCTGCCCAGTTAAGAAAACAAGAATATCACCATCACCCGATGGCTGCGTCACATGGATTTGGAGAGCTGTCACGATTGCAGCATCCAAGTAATCTGCTTCTGGGGCCTTAGTGTAATGTATTTCAACAGGAAATCTCCTTCCCGGGATCTTGAATATGGGAGCAGAATCAAAATAATCACTGAACTTCTCGGCATCAAGTGTTGCACTTGAAATAAGCAGTTTCAGGTCAGGACGAAAACGAGCAATGTCCTATATCATAACAAATGGAGATGGTACAAGTATACAGGTAAATATGCATCTCTAGGAACATACCTACAAGAACTACATCATCGAAAAGAAGAAAATTGATATATTACCTTGACTAAGCCGAATAATATGTCAGTCGAAAGTGTTCTTTCATGAGCCTCGTCTACCATCACCACACTGAGATGTATATATGTGTTAACTAACCATTACTACTTGCACGGAGAAACTAAATAAAAAACAAGAGTAAACATCCCTAGTCCTGGATATCACATTTACCTGTAGCTTGCAAGGTCAGGTTCACCAAGGAACTCACGCAACAGCATCCCATCTGTCATATATTTTAAAATTGTTTTCTCTGACGTGCAGTCTTCAAATCGAATGGAATATCCAACCTAGAAATAGAACATAGGAGTTACTATTACTTATTACCCCTTCACATCTAGGCAATTAATCGAACTACAAGCATTCAGCACATATCACATCAGACATGGAACTAACATCTGAATACCACAATAATTTATCATCATCTTAGCAGAGCATGAGACGTGTACAATCATTAACTCTGTTAAACCAAAGTTATGAGCGTCGGAATACCTCGTGCCCAAGCTTTACTCCCATTTCTTGAGATACTCGAGCAGCAACGCTCATCGCAGCAACCCTTCGTGGCTGAGTACAGCCAATCTGTTCACCATGGATGCCACCATAACAGTAACAGTTTACAGGATTAATTATCAAAAGGCACTAAATCTGATGTGAAGAATTCCAACAACAAATATATTAGGACACGTGTATCCATTATCAACAGGAATAATATGGAGTTATTCAGAAAGGAGTGTAACGCATCTAGACTAGAAATTCCGAGGATTTGATTCTGGAACACACACGTCAATATACACAAGTTTCTCACTTATAAACAGTTTTTAATTCCTAGATGATTGTAGAGTATATGTTCGAGTATACGTACATAGAAGTATCAGAGGATCATAGATTAGTAAAATTGCCAGTAGAAGGGCAATAGGTGCTGAGTGCTATGATGCTATGAGGCTCTGGGTATCTGTGTATTTGGGGAGGGGGTGTTAAAACATCCATACATTTGTGTATTTTGTTAAGAAAAAGATATATACTAAACATAATGGTCCCCTTTGGCATTCTAGGGTCCTAGTACATTATATAAATTGAAATGGCCTCCACAATAATCCCTTTGCACCCCACCCCCCACCCTTCCAAGTTTAACTTGTTGGTATTATACCTAGTATAATGAGACTAATTTCCTTTCAGGGTAAAAGCACGGCACAAAAAGGGCCGATCCATCAAAACTTTGCACAGGGATCAGGCACGAATTCTGCTGGGTTCATACATGTGCATGTTTCAGACTCTGTAGAAGGATGGCCGCCTATAGGTGGTGTTGTGGGGATTCCTATTCTACATGCAAGGAAATATGAAGATTTCTTGATTTACAAGAGAAAATTATGAGATGATATATTTTTTTCTCGTCTCCTGCAGGATATTCCTGCATATAGAATGCCATAGTACCATTCTGCTGGTCTGTATCACCATAAGCACCATCTTTACTAAGATGTTACCTTTCTTGAGCAAGATAGAAACCACGATGAAAATGAAACTTTTCTGCTACCAGTTTTTCCAGTGCATTATAAGTTATTGCAGATAATACAGATCAAAGCACTTAACTGAGAAATTGGTTGTTCAGCATGAATTCCAATGGTTACCTTTCCACGTTTGGTGTACCCAGCCTCGTGCAGGTACTGAGGTATCTGTGTGGTCTTTCCTGAACCCGTCTCCCCAACAATAACAAGAATCTATATTATCAACAATAAGTGATGAATTACAACCCATAGCTACATGGCCTAGTGAACACACGAGAGATAACAATATGCGGCCATACCTGATGATCATTAACTGCTTGAAGTAATTCTTCCCGATACGGAAAAACAGGCAGAGTCTTCCGGTCACTCTGAAAGTTTGACGAGTCAATCGTGAGATCAAAGGCATACATTAAATCATAAGAGGAAGCAAAAATAAAAGGGAAAAAAGGCGAACAAAACAGGAGCAACATTAACACAAGCGGCTAATTTCAGAACATTAATAAAATAGTATGAAAGTACATGCATTCATGATTTATACTCCAATTCACCGTCTACAACTTTGGTTAAGTCAACGGTATGACCCAGGCATATCAGATCAGCTACTTCAGGGGCGTTAGGTAAGGTCCTGGTCCGTTACGTAGAATAAATCCACCTAAGAAAGTTGTTCAGGAAGACTTGCTATTAAGTATTAACTAGGTCAATATCACCCATTCTTGGTACCCGATTGGTCATGACTTCATGGACTATTGTCCACGAGAAAAAAATAAATTACACCAGTAAATCCAGAGTGGACAATCAATCACACTATTACAGATTTCCCTGCATACTATTGCCATATACCACCACATTTTGCCCACTCCTAGTCCAAGTTTACCCACTCTTCTCAGTAACCACTGGCTATATCCGTTCACCCACAACTCAATACCACCTTCCCCAGTCATTGCTAGGTTGCGATGGCGCTGGACACTTTTAAGCTTCAAATTAGTAAATGTATATTAACAGAATACATGCTTCTTCAAGATCCTCCATTCACAGTGGATCTTAAGGGCTTTGACGAGAAGCTCACAAAGAGATTCACCATTTTTCAAATTTAATTCACATGTTAGTCCTTATATTCAACATGCAAGATAACAAATAAAGTAGATTATCATTGTCTCGTGACTTGGCTTGATCCACCTTCTAAAATTTACACCAGACTTGATTGCATTTCCAAATATAATAACCCCCATACAAAAGTCTTGCTCGCATTTATTTTTCTTCACTTCCATATTAAACAATTCAACAATAAGAAGGCAAGAAATCACAAATTCATCCCAGAACATGCACAAACTGAACACCCACTTCCACTTTAAAAAAGGAGCTTAAAAGCTCATACCTGAAGTTTTTCAAAGGCTGTTTTGGCTAAAGTATCCCCTGGTGATTGCACAGAGAAATCTTGGCTGACCTACACAATAAAGCGATGCTCATATGAGCAGGGAAGAACTTACTCCCGAAGACATTATGTCATACATTGGATAATCTGTACATACATTAACACCATCCGTAACTTCTGCTTTTATGAATTCTATTTGGTCTTCAAATACAAACCTACACAACAGATTACAAGCATCAAGTAAAGCTCTCAACTTCCATTTAATCAAGACAACCTTCAGGATCACGATATAGTCCTGGATCAGAAAGACAGGACAAAGAGGAAGAAAACAGATCCAAGTAACAAGAGAAGATGCATCACTGGATCAATTTAAGAGAACTTACTCATAATCATTATCTTTTTCCTTTTTATCCTTGGATCCAAATTTAAGAGTTGCTTTCCCTAAACATTAAAAGAAGGAAAATAATTAACTATAAACTGCTTGGTTAAGGTACAAATGAGTCTAGTAACTTCAAAAATTACCTATCTGATGGTCCTCCCATGCTTCTTGTTCAGCAAATGGGTTCATCTTCTCTTCTGCAGCTGGATCCCTGGATAAAGCATACCATTCACTAAACAACTTTTTTCAACTAGCCTATACATTATGTGCAAGTTCATGTTTATATATGTGAAACTACATGTCACTGGAAGCATAATTAAATAAGCATATAGCCCGTACTTCATTTAGAATTAACTAACCTATAACGTTGCAAGGCCACGGCAAATCTTTTTTCCTGATTTACACCCCCTTCCATGTCGTATGCATCGGGCATCCTATACTATAGTTGACAAAAAAGAGAGAACAAACAAGCATGTAAGTGATAGTTAGAAAGACCAAAAGAAACAAGAACAAAGCAACCCATTGACATCTCAAGCTGTTAAAAGGTAAATGTTGTGAGGGTGTCAATCGGAGACATCGTACATACACATATAAAGAGCATACACATGTGGGCTTATAATATTGAGTCTACTTTAATAAGTACGGGATCCAGTACTAAAACAGATCTAACTAAAGGATGTCAAACGGACATTGAAGGTATAGCTGAGAACAGGTAATCACCTCATTAGTGAAATCTGACTCTTCCGTCCTCTTCTTAATGAGATCATATATTTCTTTCTTATACCTGCCAAAAGAAAAAATATAAATATCATGCTCTCTGGATGAGAGACTGCAGTATATTATCAGAAAGTTCAGATACGATTTTATTAAACTAATGTGAGAGAAATGACCAGAAGAAAGTGTCAACTGCAGTTTTGGACAAAAGACAAAAGATTGATTTTACAAGCTAGGTACACCGACCAAATGTATTATGAAGGACATGTTCATGTGCTTGATACTAAACGACAACTATATCTAATGCAAATAGAGAGAGAGAACAGACAGTAATATTATGCAGAGTCACCAACAAGTCAGCAACATTAAAAAAAAGCAAAAAAATAGCCGATTAGAGATAAAGGCAATAATATAAAAAAAATGCCAAATGGAAATTCCTCCCCAACTCTTCATCAAGAGGGGAAACTAAAGACACTATTAAGATTAATAAACGTCAGGGGCCAGAAGAGAAAAGGTAGGAACGTCTATACTAGTCCTTTCACTTCAAATTAACCTATATTGCAATACAAAAGAAGTCAAACAGAAGGAAAAGAGTTGATAGGTTAGATATTTTAGAGCTATTAAAGAAAAATAACTACTCTTATACCACCAAAATTGCCAAATGGAACATATGATCATAACTCGTGAAGTAGCTCATTCAAGGCACCCTGCACATACAATTACAAATAGCCCTACTCAAAGTTTTAACAAAATATCATATGTTCTGAGAAAAAATGCAAGTAAAAGAGTACCAGGAGTAGATACAACACTATTATCACATCAATGTGATGCATGCAATAGAGATATCAAGAAGATAACATTATCCGATGTTCCCCAAATTGGATGTCAAATTAAATACACTGAGTTGAAAACTGAATCAGTCCTTACTGAACTTTTGTGAGAGATAGCCTATAGTGAAAGATCTTAAGACGGATCCTAAAATACACTTCAAACTACATAGTACATACATCATAATTTTAGGACAAGGGATCAGTTGTTTAGGTTCAAACATCATTTACTCAATATACATGAGCACAAGCCCGGGCCTGGGGCCATACAGGCTGTTCAACCGCCTAAGGCCCAAGCGGTTAAGGGGCCCCAAATTATACTAAGTTGATAATGAATTGATGTTCCAAATATCATTACATATTATCGTTCCGCCGAGTGGACAGTGTTATGTTATGGCCTTTAAAATAGAGGTTCAAAGCCCTTCATGTCTAAGTTATTTTGTTTTTTGAAATTTTCTTATTCACCTTTTAATTTACCATTACGTATTTAAAATTTCGTATAGGGCCCCGTAATGTTTGGGCGGCCCTGAGCACTGTTTAGGTTCACATGTTTAGATTTGGATATCATACATTTAGGTTCAAGCATGGGTATTAGTATTGTGATGTTGGAAACTAAACATGCCATGCATGTAGATGAACCCTTCGAGGCTTAGACAAATGATGCTTAAACCTACATATACGATGTTAGAAGATGAACATATTCTTTTTCTCTATATTAGACAAAGAATGTTTGGACTTAATGTATGATGCTAGAAGCTAAATATATTCCTTTTGTTTTTAATATTGGAAAAATAGATGCTTAAACATAAATGTATGATGCTAGAAGCTAAACCTATTCTTTCTTTTTTAATTTTTAAAAAAGGTCTTTCCCAATGAATGTTGTGGACCTTAAAGTATATCCCTTTTATTGTTTCTCAAGAAAGAAAGAGCAATAAATCATGGGCACCATAATAGTAGAATAGGGATTTGTCACGATTTCACAATTGCTAATTTCGCCCTGAGATAAATACAAATGCTGGAAACTAGGTATGGTTAAGAACAGAGCACTTAACAGCACAATTGGTAGTTTGTGTCGAGATGGAAGTGATATTTGGCAACAAACTTCAAGTTACTCCACAAAAAATGGGATAATGTAGCACTCATCCAGATCTCTATTTTCCTCTTGCCAAATAAAGATATTATGTGAATGCAACTTGAGAAGGAGCGAGAAATCTACCACACGGTACAGCATTACTACTGTTGAAACCTCCAACATACATGAAAAGTTCAAGATAATTTTATGAAGTTGTTAAATATACCTTTGGTCCCGATACTCTGCTTCTGTAAGCTTGACACCATCAAATAGGTACTGTTCATCTTCAATATCATCTCTGAAGTCCCCCAGAAAGAACATACAAGATAATGTATAAAGAATCAAAAAAGAAGGAGATGTTTACAACATTATTGACTGGAAAAGCATGAAAAATTCAGTACCGCAGTTCATCTAGTTTCTTTTGCTCCCTTTTCTTCAAATACTCTTGCCTTGATACTACCCTGATTGCATACATAATATATCACGGTACATGTATCAGTTATTAGCATAGTTAACACTAAAAAGAAGCAGTATATAAGTGTCCAGTCAAAGCTAAATAAAATGTTCCAGTGTATTTTAGCGTGATATGCTTTTCACCAAGTACATATTCCAGTTATGTGAGTGTCAACATACATACATATTTTAGCACCATAGGTTTTCCAGCCAAGTAAATAGATGTGTGTGTGTGTGTGGCAACATACATATTTTAGCACCATGGTGTGTCTGTGTTGCGATCCCCCCCCAACCCCCCCCACATTTTTTTCGCAGAAGATAAAAAAAGATGTCACTCGAAGCTTAACAGTAAAGACATATCATACTCTAACCAAACTTAAATTACTTGACATCCAGCCTGAGACACAAAGTTCCAATTACACAAGTAAATAACCTCAGTTTTTTTCGACACAACAAACAAATCTTGATTATATCAAAGATAACGAAAAGATATCTTCATAACGTGGTATCACCTCAATTTGTCCAATCAACATCAGAAAGATTAGGAATCAAAATAACCATCAACTATCACGATATGATAAAAAAACAGTGATAATTAATCTTGTTCCAGACCTTAAAGTTCCCATGCCATCATTCTCCAACGCTGTAGATCTCCGAATCGCTTCTTCTGTAGACAGATGAATCCAGATAGGCATGGTTAGCCAGTGAATCCAAACCATGCCATTAAAAGACATCAACAAAGAGAAGAAAACTAAATATATAAATAAACATAGCTTGCTTAATAAAGAAATTAATTTGTGGGGAAACCAATGGTAGGTCTAATCAATTATTCAGTTGCAACTCTAATCATGCTCTATACTTAAACTTTACAATGGCAGGGCCTGCCTTTCTTGAATTGATATTCTTTCTCGGGAATATGGGATTTAATTAGCACACTCAGACAGTGGACATCATGCCCCCCCCCCCAAAAAAAAAACGTGCAGGGAACAATCTAATGCACATATAAAGTACTTGCAGACGATTGATCGCTTTAAAGGTAGTGGGAAACCACCTCAACATCCGGACCATCCCCAAATAAATCACACTGAGATCAAGGCTGGCCTCATCACACATAATGTCTGGTATCCAAAACCTCTTTATCTTTGTAAAAAAAAAAACCTTAGCTTTCTGGGAGGTCAGCCACTAGATGGTACAGGTATATAATGTCGGTGGCGACCTGTGGATTTATTATCACCTTTTTGTTGGAAAAGGCAATTATTTATGATCAATTTTAAGAGCATAAGCAATGCTCTCAATCAAAAGTACAAAGCTTCCAACAAGTAACAACGGAATATACCACTATGTCTACTGATTGGAACTATTACCACTGATTCTACCTAGGGCGACAAGGAAGATGATGAATGGATTCTTCATACAGTTAGTGGATACAACTACGATGCAGCATAAAAAGAGAATGTGGCCGTAATCAAATAAGTATTCTTCAGATACTTACAAAACAAAAGGCAATGTTCAACGTATCCACAATCACCCCCAAGAATATATCAACCATCATGGTCAATCCCGCAGGACTTCCACTATCCCGAAGCGTTTTCAGGCTTTCCCGGGATAGATACCTCTATCCTGGGTTGCATAGCATCCCGGACCGGGATCTCAGCAAATCATGGCGGGATTGCACCGAGACCATGCTTTTTCTTTGGGAGGGGGAATGACCAATTTACTCTCCATTTCCTAGACTTTGCTCGACCTTATGACTCTCTGTTTAGAATTATATGACTTATTATTATTAATTCAGCTATTGTAAGCTTAATTTTTTAACTTCACACGTAGTTGAAAATGTTCATTATGTACACACGCGCACACACAGTCCACTACTCGCAGCAATCCGAGATTGATAGCTACAGTCCATCAGGAAAAAAGAGAAACAGCAAGGGGATTCTTATTTGAACGAGAAAGTAAAGTATAGTCTTACGTGATAAATCTAAATCTTTTACCTTCTTCTTTTTTTGTCAACTTCTGATCAATCAACTGTAAACAAAAACATACAAAACAGAATGAGTCTCACAATTTAAGAAGGCGATTCCAAAAAATGAGCAGGGCAAACAGTGCAACAAGCATGGTAAAAGGCAAAATAAAATGAAGGAGAAACCAAAGAGGCAAAGACTCAAATGAATGTGAGCTGATAGACAACGGTAACATCATTGTATTTGGTATTGAGGTTGAGATACAATATCTCCCAATATATGAAGAGCATAATATTTGTTGGTGAATTTGATGATGTGAACCATAAAAAATAACTGCACCTTTAAATATCATTGCTTGCATGGAAGATTCTATTACTATAGAGATCAACGACTGGTAAGAACATGCATGCAAAGCTACATTTCTAGCATCAGAAAAAAGCCTACAATTAATGAATGAGTCCTGGATTTATAACGTGTCATCTTAATTATCTCAGAAGCCCAGTTTACATGCACGAGACCTGAGATTCCAACTTACAAAAATCAGAACAGTTTATTTATCATTTCTTCTCTATGAGCAGAAGAATACCAAAAGTTCTAAGATAAGATTTCTTCAGGCAAAAAGGAGATACCAATAATATATTAGACAGGCTCTTTTAATATGAAAAGGTTGAGGAGACTCTGAATACTTGGATAACAGAAAGTATGATATCCTGACAGTTCATTGGCTAATAATAGAGAAGGCTTGAAGCTTCACAAAACAAAACAAAACAAAAAATCATGCTCATGCAGCTATTTTCACTCAGTAGCATGGTGTAAATGTCCATGTGACTGAAAGGTTGATATTGAAATATCACAATGGTAATAGTCAGGCAGCTCAAAAGAATATCGGTAGACACAAACTAAAAGTCAAGTTAATCCTTTATTCACACCTTCCTGGTTCCTGCTGCATCTCGCTCTTTGATATGTCTCTCTAACTCCTCCTTTTCAATCTGATCACGCAATCTTTCTTCATCTGACTGCAATAAAAAAGGGACCGTGAAGATTAGCAACTGTAATACAATGTGATGTAATTTTCGTAAAGGGGCCATACTGTGAATAAAAGAGATGACTCAGATTCAGTTGCCAACCAACAACATCAACCTTGAAGCTTAATAAGTAAGACAAAGTGCAAGATAATTTTATATCGGCCAGACCTACATCACTGAATCCCGTGCATATATATACTAAACTGACTACAATATAGGTACCACCAATCCCTCATGAATTTTAGGAGAATTATGTGCAGCGTGTCAAACTTATGTGCAGGATCATCAAGTAAGGCTAGGACTTTCAGTCCTGACAACCTATATCTTGACAAATGCATAATTAGAAATATGAAGGGTATTCTAAGGGTAATTCTTCAATTTAACATTCATGTGTACTTCTATATGTTCAGTTTTCCAGATGACAAACTCAGCGAAAAAACGAGAGCGAAGCTCAAGTATTATTATTATTACTCAGTTGAAATCTGTGACATCCAACTAGCCAAATAGAAAAGAAAGGAACATCAATATGAACAAAAGTATTACGAAACAAAAATCTGGTTAAAAATGGCTCATATACAAAATGAGCTCAAAAACCAATACCTCAGACTCTTCATGTTCATCTTGGGAAATACGTCTTTTCACTTGCCGCTTCTGTTCTCCATATTCGACAGGCTACAACTAATATTCGGTCAAGAAGTATATACCAGTAGAGAGATTCAGCATATACCAGAAGAAAAGGCATTTGAATCTGAATAACAAGAAGCATACCGCATCATCGCTATCATCTTCCTGAGTATCTCTTCTCTTCCTGAACCTTTTCTTCCTTGTATCCTCCTTCTTCGACAACGGGAGAGCAGGAACTGCATCCTCATCCTCTTCATCTGCATCCAATAGTTTGTAGGTCCTCTGTTTTCGTGCAAGCATTGCAGCCTCTCTTTCTTGTTGTTGGTATAGCTGACATGATACAACAAATAATTATGTGAACACGGATGACATGGTATTAGTTTGGAACATATTGTTGCAGGTGGTTTAAGGAGAGGAAAAGTAGCAGACAACTAATACCCACATTCGGTTCGGCAGTCTTACGCTCCACTTTAGCGAAAATTTCTTTGGCAAATACAAGTGTCTCTCCAGATGAAGATATTCCCAAGTCTACCAATTGATTTACAATCTCAGAAGGCGATGAAGCTTTCTCAGCTGCAATGACATAGAAATTATAAATTTTCACCTCAAAATTTGATGCTTATCCAATAACTTATGGTGCGTGCATTGCCCAAAATTTCACTGGTCATGTTGTAAAGTTGTTAAGTTGACACTTAACCTCCTTATTTAGAAGCTATATGGCACTGGCCCCTCCAAAGAATGAACGAAACTTTGCAACTTTGATTACAGTTAATTGCAACTTGAATATATGAGTAACTGATAAAGGAGCCACAAATACATCCTGGAGACATATAAGCATTGAATAAAAACTTACATAGTGTTATGACATATTGAACAACAGTGGGTTGAGAATAGCCCAGAAGAGACATCAATTTGTCAGAAACCCAGGTCTTGAGATCGCCCATTTTCAACTAACTGTGCAAAACAAACAACGGGAGTAAACATTGATGGGAAGATTAACATGACTTGTGCGGTAATTTGAGATCAACAGCCTAGCCTTGGTAGTGACTTTTTGCGAATAAACTAAGCTCAAATTTATACAAGTAGTATGCTGGTGATCTTAAATTTATACAGAGGAAAAATATGGCATACACATACCTAGTTATGTATCTCTCTCTTTACTGCAATTGAAGAAGAAACAGCCTCAGATAGGTTGTGGCTATCAGGAATTCCTTGTTTAAAGTATAAAGGAAGCACCAAATCAACAGGTCCCTTCTCGTCAACTGATTCTGGGATACCGATTGGATTGCAGTGAAGGGTCGAGAGTTTGCTTGAATGATTTTGAGGTAGGTTTTAGCGTGACAAAGGGCTGGATGTTGTATTTATAGAAGGGAAGAAGAAGAAACAGAATAGAAGTCTAATAGAAGTAGGAAACAAAAACCCAGTAACAATTGGACTCTAAAATAAGCTGGACTTAATAAGTTGGACTCTAAAATAAGAAGGACACTAATTAACCACCAATTATCAATTAATTAAATAATTAGTAGCTATTAACTAAACTAACTTTAATAAATTTAATATAATTAATTAAATAAAACTACGGGGTTTCACACTCTCCCCTCCTTAAAAGAATTTGGTCCCCAAATTCTCATCTAAGAAAG
>JAYMSR010000558.1:0-13457 GCA_036897825.1 Plantago rigida | reverse complement strand
AAACTCCAAGCGATTTGCCGCGCATAACTTAAAAAATTGAATTTTTCTATTCTAATGGAAAATCAGACATTTTTCTAGAAATCATTTTTTGACTTTTCTATCAATACTTTTTTTTAAAATTTGATTATAAGTTATTCTTAAAAACAATCATTATTATATATTTTTAGTAAAATTATACTATGAATTTTTTTGTTAAATTATTTATAATAATAGACGTTGAACTACTACAATTTTTAATGTATAATAAAATCCAGTATAGTAACGATTGAGTTGATTTTGTCATTTCCATCTTTAAGTTTACTGAATAATAATTCAGCTTACAAATCAATACACAGGCATTTTACACAAGTTATAGTCATAATAACATACTTATGTGCTCTTAAGTTATCTAGTTAACTGCAGTTACTTTAACTCAGCAATAGTTCATTCATCATGCGTCATTTTACTCCCACACGCCACTTGTTTAGTTATTTGAGTCCACTGAAATAGGAATCTTCATCGCCAGAAAATAATCAAAGAACAAGAATTTAAGTTCGCTGGATATACTCTCTCATCTTCATCGATCGATCCATTAGAAGAAATACTTTCAGAGAAAATGGAGAAGAAGGAAGATGAATCTCACAAAAACGGGAAAAGAACATCAGAAGAGATTCCAAAAGATGGTTCCATCTGTGGTTTCGATTCTCTTCACCGGCTCCTTCAAGCCTCTCTCACTCCCCAACTTTACCAGGTCGATTTCCAACTCTCCGCTACTATTTAACCTCTCTGATTTGAGTCAGTCCTTAATCTGCTCTGGATGAATAATCCGGTAATTGAACATTTACGTTTGTGATTGGGTAACTAATGGTCTGTGATCATGGATCGGAGTATTCGTTGATATTTTATATGAGAAATACTTTCATCTTCTCAATTGGATTCAGTACATGGATTAGTGTTACGTGGAGTAATTTTGTTGATGTGTAGCAGGAAGTCAACCGATTGCTTGTTGGGTTAAACGGTGGAAAACAGCTTGATACTATTCCTATTGCTGAGCCTGCAGAATCTCTTTCTTCGAAATATGACTTTGATCTTCAGGTAACAATCTCATTTCATCAAGATTACTTATTGGCTAAAACGTATTTTGTGTTCCAGATTATATGTTGTGTGTCTATATTCTGCTTAAAACATACTCATATCATGCATAAGTTTATCTAGACGTCTGTGAGGGATTAATATGGACTCCATGTAGCGGTCGTGGTGCTTGGTTGCGTAAGTAGATATCTTGCCAGTCAAATAGGCTCGAGCACTGACCTAAACAACAAAGGGTGTTTAAGTGAAAGTTGTAAGATTCCCCAGGGTACCATCCATTGAATATGATATAGTATGTAGAACAGTAGAAGTATATTTTTTTCGGTGATTTTAAGGTTTTAGTTCCTGATCGGTCCGACTAAAACTGGAAGAAATATATCTTTTATGCCGAGTACCGAGATTGATTCAGAGAAAAAGGAGTCAAACTCTGCATCTCACATTCAGACCATAGAAGCAAGTGAGCGTGATGTGCAAGTGAATTCATGATGCATTTACTATATTCATGTATCTTTATAGCTTTAAAAAACATAGAGAGAATCATCAGCTTTCATGTTAGATGCTAGTATTATAATTTTATAAAGCATCATATAATTTTACTGTTCTTACATCCAACTTATATTGCTCCTTCACTTTTCACTGTTAGGCATTTTCATTTCGTGCTGAAAAGGAGTCACTGAGAGAACCTCGCGCTGTGAGAGTCGGCCTGATTCAGAACTCTATTGCTCTTCCAACAACAGCTCCGTTATTGGACCAGAAAAGGGCCATCTTCCAGAAATTGATACCATTAATTGAAGCTGCAGGGGCTTCAGGAGTTAATATATTATGTTTACAGGTAATTATGTATTATGTGTTCATATTACTGGCCTGAATAATAAACAGTGGCAGCACATAGATGTCTAATCTAATCAAAGTATTAAATTGTACAAAACATGCAGGAGGCCTGGACGATGCCATTTGCATTTTGCACTCGTGAGAAAAGGTGGTGTGAGTTTGCAGAGACAATAGATGGAGAATCGACAAAATTTCTTCAGGAATTTGCAAGGAAGTACAGTATGGTTATAGTTAGTCCCATTCTTGAGAGGGATGTGAAACATGGTGAGACTCTCTGGAATACTGCAGTAATAATTGGGAATCATGGGAACATAATTGGAAAGCACAGAAAGGTAATGTATATTACAGACTTTTGATGGTTATTTTATGCATATGAGTGAATGACTGGAACATGATTGCTTTGGCCTATGCAGAACCATATACCCAGAGTTGGCGATTTCAATGAAAGTACTTACTATATGGAAGGAAACACTGGGCATCCTGTGTTCGAGACTGCTTATGGAAAGATAGCTGTCAATATATGTTATGGAAGACATCACCCTCTGAACTGGCTGGCTTTTGGATTAAACGGTGCCGAAATTGTTTTTAACCCTTCGGCAACGGTCGGTGAACTCAGTGAACCAATGTGGCCAATTGAGGTATTCCATTGTTAGTTCTCTTTATATTTTACTGACATTTTATATGTTTAGGCTTTCTTTCTGTTTTTAACCCTTCAGCAACTGTTGGTTCTCTAAACTTGATGAGAATAAAAATAGACAAATATATAAGGAAGTAGGACGTTGCTGAACATCAGGCTGTGATTAAGATTTATAATACCTTTCTATTTCCGACAATAAGTCCACATGCAATAAGAATTTTTATCATCAGTACCAGATAAGTAGGTTGGTCTTAGCTCGTAAAAATATATGAAACTGTTTGCTGTTTCTGGTTCATGTCTTTCTCCTTTGTTTTGAGGTGTTGGGCATTGGCTAGGTAACTCGTGAAATACTCAAATAATTTGCACAAATGATTCCTACTAAAATTGTCTGAAACTCTTTCCAGGCTCGCAATGCAGCAATAGCAAATAGCTACTATGTTGGCTCAATCAATCGTGTGGGCACTGAGGTTTTCCCAAATCCATTCACATCTGGCGATGGAAAGCCACAACATGCAGATTTCGGACATTTTTATGGTTCTAGCCATGTATCAGCACCTGATGCCTCTTGCACCCCATCTCTGTCCCGTCACAGAGACGGCCTGTTAATCTCAGACCTGGATCTTAACATGTGTCGCCAAATAAAGGACAAGTGGGGATTCCGCATGACTGCTCGGTATGAAGATTATGCTGATTTGCTAACTCGTTATGTGAAGCCGGATTTCGAACCCCAAGTCATTTCAGATCCCCTGCAGAACAAGAAAGAGTTCTAAGAATGAAACTATAACTTTCTTCTCAAACTTCCTCTGATTTATCATGGTCTCCCAGGAGTTCATAGTTTCTTTTCCTTGTAAATAGGCTGGAAGTTTTAGTTGAAAGAAAAAATCATGTTGATCTTTATTCTATGTAACTTGAGTTCATTTGCTGATTTGTAAATTGCAACTAGCTTTCAATAAATATATATGTGTCGCATTCCCAGTGATTCCTTAATTAGGCCTCTCGGATACCCTTATGATGTTAAATTCAGGAATCTGTGATGAGGAAGAGAGTAAAATATGCTCCGGCTTTATCACTAACTCTGTCCGATTCGTCTCTTGGTTCCATAAACGGATTGAATGTGTTACATCTTCTATTCATTGGCTTTACTGAAGTTGCTTGCTCCGGATCAAGTTTTCATCATGCACAATTTCACAAGTGAATTGGTGCAGTTATTGCTCTCTCTTTTCGAATGGTAGATGTATACTGTAAATATCTCATTCGAATGGTAAATAGACAATCTTCCCGAATGGCCTCTTAGGCTTGTGCTGGTGGCTGGAAGCCTGTAAATATCTCATTCGAGCTCATAAGTTACACTATTTTCATATTTATTTTCACGGCAATCTTTTGGTTACTCTTTCCCTTGCCAAATTAGAAACTGTAACTGACTGGGGATATCCGACCATTCGGACCGGCACGAGATGGAATTATGTGAAACTAAAACTAGAAAAGGAAACAAAAATCTGAGGAATTATGTGAAACTAAAACTAGAAAAGGAAACAAAAATCTGATTGGGAAATTTGTGAACCTCAAAATAGTACTGTAGTCTGTAGCTGGTGTTGTCGTACGTCACAAAAGCAGCATTTTGTAATTCTAAAACGGAAAAGAAATAAATCATCCTTATCCTCTACCTTTTCTCCCTTCGATTTTTTCCTGTGTCGTGTAAACAAACAGAAATTCCATTTCAATTTCTCCTCTCTTTGCATTTGCAGTGTCGATTGTAGTACACCTCGACTTCTCCAGCAACAATGGCATCGATGTGTCAGCCGTCGTTTCACACGCCGTGCAGCGATTCAATCCCTCAAAAACTCGACCTCTCCAGCTTCCGATTACCCTCGCAATTAACCAGACGTTCGTCGCAATCGGCGATCATTTCTCCCTCCAGAACTGCCGGTTCTAGCCTCTGCTGCCGCTGCTCGAGCAATAATGGCAGCGAGAGCCCTAATTCGAGTGGCGAAAACTCATGGCGATGGGATTTGGACATGCAAGAGGCGTTTAAGAATGGGATGAATAGTTTCACTGGTTTGCTGAATTCGTTTAGGGATCCGAGAGTCGAGGGAAGTGTGATGGTGGTGGAGCATGGTCGAGGAGAGTGGGATTGGGAGCGGTGGAAGAAGCATTTCGCAGAGGTGGATGAACAGGAGGATGTTATATTGACTCTCAAGGTTTCCGCCTATTGCCATTTATGTTTTCGATAATGCAAAATTAATGTTGGAAGCATTTTAGATGAGATTTTGTTGTTTTAATCTAACTCTGTGTATAACTAGACCAGTCTGCTCAGCAAAGAATGAGTCAATTAGTTGCAACCAGATTATAGGTTTGGAGAATTTGATTAGCTGATAAATGTGTTAGCTAGCTAACTCAGGAAGAATACCTAATGCTTTTAGTTACTTTAATTTTTTTGAATATTTCGGCAGGGACCGTTGGCAATGGAGCTGACTCTTGCAATATTTTTTGTGTCTTTAATAGTCGCAGTTAGTAAGTGCGATTGAAAGGGAGGACTATGAAGATGCGGCTAGGATTAAGGTTTCTATTGCAGCTGCTGCGACAAATGACATCGTTGGAAGAGTGATGGCCGACCTGAAGGTGAGTTATATACAATTTTGTTCTTGAATGTCTGATGTGACCTTTTGTACGCTTCATTCACTTGATGCTCAAAGAACTTTAACTTTTGGAATGAGTTTAAAACTGCATTCATGTTATCTTAATTGTCGGGTTATTTGAAATACGTGCAGAAATCTGTGGAGGAAGAGCGTTATAAAGATGCAGCTCTTATGTGTGATTACGCAGGTGCTGGGCTGGTAAGTTCGACGGAATTTTGGACTATGTTGCATGTTTACTTGCCAAGTCTGTTGTTTAAAACATGCAAAAGTGGTGGACAATGCCACTTGGTGTTCCATATTTTCCACCATCAGATTATAATCTCTCTCTCTCTCTCTCTCTCTCTCCCTCTCAAGTATGTTTGTATGTGCATTTTGAAAGCACATTAAATTAAAAAAAAATTAGCACAAAAGGCCATTAATTGTGTTAGTATGCTGTTTTACATCATTACTTTTTTTCTTTATTCTCTCTCCCCCTCTCTCTTTTTTTTAATATTGTGCACTAAGCTATTGTTGCTTGTTAGTTTGTCTTTCCTTGAGACGTGTCTGAATCTGACATTCAGGTAGGATGGTGGTCTGGAATTTCTAATGATTCAGGTAATCATTATGGCCGCATCATTCATATAAGAGCAGAGTACGGAAGATACATTGCCAGAAGCTACAGCCCTAGGTATGATTAGTTGGTCAATTCTGATATTTATTTTTATATTTACTCAAGTATGTTGAGATTTGAACAAGTGCTTGCTTTCCAACACTCAGTAGATATGTAGCGTTATTTATGTGAACAGGATGATGAATTGTGGCTTTCATTAAGTATGTGTATGCTCCTTATATCATAATAGACACTTGCCAGTAATTGCTTTGATGGTTGTATGTGACTCATGGCAGGCAGCTTGCAACGTCTTCAGATGGTGCACTATTGTTCGAAGTGTATCTTACTAAGAATGAAGGGGGCAAGTATAATCAGCAGGTATTCACATAAGAAATCTGTTGGTTCTCTAGGTTTATGTGGGTGCATTCACATGTAAATAAATGTTCACAATCTGATGTCTGATTGTAATAATGTAATGTTTAGCAGTGGCTGAGCTAGTGGGGTTGCGAGCGGTTGCGGTTGCACACTTGCAACCCTTGAGAAATAAATATTTGTCTGTGTATACATAATTTTGTTCTTCTAATACTGTGCATCTCCATATGCTTAAAGGTTTTCTTATGTTGATTACATACAAACTTGTTGGTACTGGACTACCTTTTCCTTCTCTCCGAAGAACTTTCTTGTCTTACTTTTATCGGATATATTACTTCATGTGTTGAAAATAGCATATGTTGAAACCCAGCTTTTTTTTTCTCTTTACTTTGAACCATGGTGTTTAAAAAGTCCAATATTTTGTTGCCTTATCATCCCCCTCGCTTGAATTCCTAGCATGGATATACTAGGAGAACTTACAACATTCCTGTCCACAATCATTGGGAAGCTAGAAATGCCATGCTTTCTTGATCAACATACTCCAATAGGTCTTGCGCATATGCTTTGTCCCATTTGTTGTTGAGAGATACATGGAGTTCGACCAGACGTTAATTCTGTGGTTAATGTAGAGCCTAACACAATTTATTTGGATAAAAAGCTTATTTGTTGTGTAATATCTATGAGTCCAACGTTGGATGAGTGACACTCAGTATTTTGCTCCTTCCGTATATCTGTTCGACAAGAAAGGGAAAATCCATTAGTAGAAATGCTAAACGCCTTTATCTTCAGTTTGCAGTCTTTTTCTGTTTTCTTTATCCGTCAACAAAATGGAAGATTCATATGGATCTCTATGTCTAGGCTGTTTACTTGAAGAGAAAAGTAGCTCCCCAGGACTTGGATGTTCCACCCTTCATGTCATCAGGGAGTGCCATGATGCGGGATGCACGTGATGTAGGAGACAGCAAAAGTGAGCTATTTGAAAGGAAATCTGAGCCTGAGGATACAGAAGACAGTGATGACGGGGATGATGATTCTGGTTTCGACAATGCATTGCGTGACATGATACCTGGTGTGAAAGTTAAGGTTGTGAAAGTAACAACACCAGAAAAGGCGGATAGGGATCTAATATCTAAGGTAATTGAACAGATAATTGACAGAGAGGAGGAAGAAGACACTGACTTGGAAACCAGTGATGGTGAAGATGAGACAGATACTGAAAGCGATGAAGACCACGGTGATATTGGGATAGATGCAAGCAGTGGGACAAGTGAGAATGACGGTCAAACTCAAATTGCAGTTGAGGTTGTAGTTGGTGATGGATTTTTCCAGAACATCTTGCTTGATACGCCTGCTAAAGAGTTGCTTCGTGTGCCAGCAAGGTTAGAGCGTAAAGGACGGCTGTCATTTACAATTACAGTAGATGAGGATTCCAATGACCGTGTCGTGAGTGGTAATGGCCAGTCTCCAAAGAACAAAAGGGCTGAGCTCCTCTCAGCTAAGCGATACATGGACATACTTATGGTTGATCTAGAGGGTGATGCACTAATTCCCAAGAAGGTTAGTCTCAATTCTGTATGTCTAAATATCTCTTTAATATATTTGCTTAGGGTTCTCTCAAAGTCATATTACTTGGGTATGTTATTCGAAGCTCAAATGTGCAGGCTGTTAAAGAAGTTCGTGGTTTATTAAGTGATTTAGTAAGTCTTGCCCTTACTCCACATCATCAAAGTCACGAGCCACTTTCAGGAACAACAACATTTAACCGCATTGTTGTTTCGTCACCTTTGAACCCACTAAATGGTAATCTTGTTGTTCAACACTAGTGTTGCATATGTATATTACTTTTGTCTTCCCAAATTGTCTATGCAAATACCGTTGATGTATGGACTGATTACAGAGTCAAAACCATCATTCATGCTTGGTAGGCAGTAGCCTACACACTGCAAAAGTGGAATGCCTAAAAATGTTTGAAGCTAATAATAAATGATCACTACTCTTCCTGGCATTGTGAATATGGGGCTTCAAGGTGCTTATCTTGGCAATGGTACAATATTCTGGAATGTCTATATACCCAACTTTATGAGGAGTCTGTGCTCTGTATAAATGTATAATAGTGCACGCATACCGAGACTATTTATCTACTGGAATAAAATTATCTTTGTTCAAAAAAAATTATTCATGTACACTGTTATATAGTTAAACACATGTATCGCTAATCATGCATCTTGAACACCACTGTGTTTGTGTTCTGTTACATCTAAAATGGCTCACTTCGTCAGGACTATATATTGGGGCTCTTGGGCGTCTCAGTTCAGAAGTCATACAAATGAGGTGCAAATTTGGTCAGTGGAAAGAGGATGGAAGCCCAGAGAAGCCATCAGAAATTGAGTTTTATGAGTATGTTGAAGCTGTAAAATTGGCAGGGGACCCTCACATTCCAGATGGACAGGTCAGTTTACCCATTCATTCAAATGAATACTGTTTGTTTTTATGCTTATGCTGCCAGTCAATTATCTACTTTGATCACGAACGGCTATGGATTAAAACGAAATGCAAGAGCTCAAAAACAGATTGGGGAAAACTATCAATGATATTCATTATCAAATAATAATCATAAAAAAAACGTCAAAAACCTCCAGCTTGTGTATAGGTCAAGCATCAACCTATATAAGGATATCTAATTACACTAAAATCCTAATAAAGTGCTAATTGCCAAATATACAAAACTTTAACATTATATGGAATAACCTAAAATATACGAACCAATTATGATCCTAACGCTAGAATTTTCTTCCTGCTATCCATCATTTTCCCCCACTTGATGAACACGAGCTCCTGCGAGTAAGCAAGAAGAGCAGCAACTGAACGCGAGGAAGTCTAGTGGAAATCTTTCACAACTTATGCATTAGGAGGACCATTGCATTGAACAAGGTAGCACTGAATCTTGTCGTCACAAACTAATACATATTCCAAATTGGACAGCCTTTCTTATTAACCAAAAAATAAAAAGCACAACTTCTCACCATCAACAACATGCAAACGACCTTTTGACAACTTAGCTTTAAACTTCTCTGTGCCCTTTTTTCAGAAAGGTTAAACTTCAGTGTAGCTTTAAAGGTTGTTGGCTTCCGAACACCAAAACATTTATGTTCAATCTCCAGCATCGACATTGGCTCAGGAGGCATAACAAAATCAATTACCAAATCACTTGCAACAGTTGAGAGCAGCATAGAAGCCTCCGAAGTACAACTAAGCATCAAATCCTCATATTGAATGGACTATGACATTTATTTCGGGAGGTAAATTGAGCAAAAAGGAACTTAAGCCAGAGTCCATTCAATACACGCTTTTTTACTTTTTTGGACATCCTATTAATAAATACCATTCTAAAAATGGCAAATGTACAGCCCACACAAACTAAATAAATACCCTCCCCGTACTCGTGTATATTTACAACCATACATCTTCCTATTCTATTCCTTATGTCTCACTTTGGTCACTCTTTATTCATTTATATCTTAACTTAATACCCACTATCCAATTTCAATCAATCATTCTTTATTTATTCTATCATTATTTATTCATATTTCTTACAACACCCACCCACAAAAGTTATGGCTATTTAATTGGGGGGGGGGGTTGAGGGAGTTGATAATCATGAAAAAATGTCAAAAAAAACTCCAGCTCTAGCCTATATTTATAGGTCAAGGTCAACCTATATAAGGGTATGTAATTTGATTAGAATTCTAAGAAAATACTGATCGCCAAATATACGAAACTGTAATTAGATAATATGGAGTAACCTAAAATACTCCTTATACTAGGATTTTATTTGATTTTATATTTTGTGACAAAGGATAGTGTGAGTAAAGAAGTCTTTAGGTTCACCTGCTATAGCAATTCCGTCGAGTAAAGCACTATAATCGACCTTACCCGTATTTAACATGTAGATACAGATATCAATTCACATGGTTTCTCCTATTTCATTCTCCGGGTTCTGTTAGTATCACTAAATCATTTCCATTCACGTGTAAAGGGATTTATGCTACATTTTTAATTTTACATCTTGATTCAAAGTTTCAGGCTGTTTCTCTTAAATTCTTTTCATTCTTCAATGCGCATGATATATTATTACACAGGTGGTATTCCGAGTAAAAGTTGGGAAACAATACCAGCTTCCACATAAAGGAATTATACCTGAAGAATTTGGGGTGGTAATGGTCTAATAAAAATTCGGTTTCTTTATAAATTAGTATATTGTTTTTCCCTTTGCATCAAATCAAGTTGTACCACCTATACACAGGTTGCTCGATATAGAGGACAAGGAAGACTACCCGAGCCTGGGTTTAAGAGTCCTCGATGGGTTGATGGTGAACTTGTTATATTGGACGGGAAGGTTCAGATTTTTTATAATCACTTCATTTTATTGTTGCTAATGTGTTCTTGTCTAAGGTTTTGTGGATAGTTTGTTTCAGTGTCACTGATATTTAAATGAATTTCTGCAGTACATCAAAGGAGGACCAGTTGTTGGCTTTATTTATTGGGCTCCTGATCATCACTTTCTGGTATTCTTCAATCGGTTGAAGCTGCAGGACTGAGTTTCCGTATATTACGTGTCGGATGCTCATCTGTCTATAATTCTTGTTGGTGAGTTCTTTATCTGTCAGATTCATTTACTTCCGCTTTTGTTTTAGGTCCGACCTGTGATATTCTTATCTTACGATCAGTTTGGTGCCGATAGTAAGTTATTCAATACCCGTCTTTAAAAAATGTTAAGAGGGGTGGGATTAGAAGCTTCATGGCAGGCCAACGTTAAAATTTAAGGCATAAGATAGTAAGATTAGATTTTGGTTAATATGGTTAGGAAAATACTCAAAGTATAAAGCCAAATTACTATCGACGTGCTAAAACAAGGAAAATATTAATAATTATAATAACGATAAGTATAACGATGACGACCGGAGGGGTGTGTGGAATTCATGACCTGCACCTAGCACGGTACTCAGTTAATTTTGACATGATCATATCTCAAGATTCAAGAATTAAAAATGGGTTCCTGCTAGAGTTGGTGTGAAGAGGATGTTGACAAACTTTCCTTGAATAGAACCTTTTCCTGACTCCCCACCTTAATATGACTACTCTGTACTTCTGCATTCCTTATTGCAGGCATTAGTTTACAATAATCGGCACGTATCGCCCACCATATTTAATTACACTGATCATCATCCGCTTTTCTAATTGAATGATTTCGTCTTCATACACTATCTATCTTGGGGAAGTACATGGCTTGTCTAACGAAATGAATGTGGGCACACTGGTGTATGATGTGGTTGCATGAGTAGTCTACTGGGAAAGTTCTCGTAATGATGTTTTTCTTTTCCTTTCTTTCTTTTTTCGTGCATTATTGTGCAGTATAGGTGATGATTGGTTTGGCCTGAATTCCGTTCCATCAAGAAGTGAAAAGACTAGAAGATATTGGATATCAGCTACACTAGATGTGACCAACTTATTTTCTACTGGTACAATGAACCGCCAGAACTCTGTGAAGCTACCCTCCAAATTTTGGATTGTAACTTGGATAACAGGTCGTTTGAACAGATGTTTTAGTCTACCTTCTCTAGGCATTCTCCCATAATGTATATATTTTGTTCTATATTTGTACAAAAAAAGTTCCAAATCTTTTAGCACATTATGGAAGGGTGAAAGAAAGAATCTGTTGTAAATACCGCTTCCTGTACAAGGTTGACTACTATTTGGAATAAATAAATGCTGAGGATTCAAACAAGAGGTTGAACCCGAAGAACATGTTTTCCTCTTTTTTTCAATTTTTGTTTTGGCAGCATATAGTTCATCATGAACATTTGGTGCCTTGATGTTGCTGCCAATATCTGATGAGAACTGAGATACTGGTTTTGAGCTAGATGAACTATTTGCTGCCTTGATGTTGCTGCCAATTTCTGATGAGAACTGAGATACTGGTTTTGAGGCCTAGCTCTCCAATTTTGGTTGGAAAAGCAGATGTGGCAGGAAGGAACTCTGGATGCATGGATGTGCACTACTGTGGCAAGTGATATTCTGTGGCAGGTGATATTCTGTGCCTTTGCATCTCTAATGCTTTTTTTGAATTTATGTACTATATGTTTCTCTAGGAACACCAGAGAAGTTGAATAATTATTTTTTTTAAACGAGTTGAATAAAAATACATACTATATGATGAACTTTTCTTAGTTTCATTTCAACTAAACTTGGCTCTGGCTTAATTCCTGGTTACTCAATTGCATGGTCAAAGAATTTGTCTGAAATTGGCGAAGTATTATTGTTGTCAAGTATCTTCGCTGGTGGATGGGAATGGATGGGTTTGCAATTGCAAAATGACATGAATAGGAATTGCAAGGGTTGACACTTTGCTGTATTTTTTATTTTTTTTTGCATTGGCTGGAAAATGCTCATGTGGTGGTGATTAACCTTGTCTTTGTCTTTGCTTTATTGTAGAACTTTAAACTGGATTTGCCCTCTGGAAGCAGTTGTTTCTCCCCCAGGTGCCCAATGAACGTGTTTACGTTCTTGTCGTGAATCCTCCTGATTGGCAAATGCTTTTTGCATATTTTTCGCTTTTGATCTTCAATGTAAGTTCTCAGTTGGAGCACCGCGACCAGTCTTATTCAGCAACCACATCCACATGTTGACTGTATGTATGAACCATCTTCATTCCTTGGGATGCCATAGCTTCTTCCTTTTCTAACTAGCAGTTTTGCGTCCAGACCTTGGTCAGCTACCATTGGGAATCTGAAACCAAAAGATTTGACCATTTTACCACAGCCAGAGGCAAAGAGGCATCCTCCAACTGCAGGATGAGCTATCTCTACCTTGAGGTGCCCAACCGAGAACACCATACCATGACCCACATTACACTGGGGAAAACCAATCAACACCTTGTGGGTTCCTTAGAATCCACAAAAAAGATAAAATCTTGAAAGATGCAGTGATAAAACTAATTCATGTATTTGCTGAATTGGTATTTTGTATTCACTCCCAAATCCCACAAACACTGGAGGCTTTGTAAACATCTGAAATGAGTACATCTTTTGCTGCTATTTTCTTTTACAATTTGCGAAAAGCTATTATGTGGTCAAATGCCAACCATGGGAACATCATTATATGATACCTCTGGTCAGCCATGTTATCAAGTCAAGTTAATTTGCACATTCCTTGTTTTACAACTATCCTTAAATTAAGCCATCCTCAGTTCCTGTAGCTTTTATACAATCTCTGCATGTTCACAAATAGTTCTAATGGATAAACAAAGAACATTGTTCAAACGCAT
>JAYMSR010000557.1:0-13459 GCA_036897825.1 Plantago rigida | reverse complement strand
TAATCAAACAAACTGACCGAAAAAATGATGAAATAATCAAACTAAACTGATTAATTTGAAAACACACACAACACGCCACAATATATGTCTGTCCGAAAAGTTAAAAAAATAAAAAATGAAAATTCAGTATTTTTCTTAGAATTTGTATTATATTAAATCTGTTATTAAAGTCCTGTCGGCTAAACTTTTTGCGTAATACGCACTCGATTTTTCATGATTATTGGATTCGTTTTGGTATTTTTGTACAATTCATTGGTGGATGGGAAACTGGACCCGTCCTTTCTTGATGTAGCAAGCATATCGTCAAAAGCAACACTCACCGTAGGGGACCCACAAGTCTGACCTATTGGTTGGCCCACCGCCACGTCCCCATTCCCATTTCTCTTCGTTTCGAACACCTTTCATCTCTCAAGGAATCTCGATTCCCGACTGTTAAACAATAAGAATCTCATCTTTCTCCATTCTTATCAATTAAAATTATTAACTGCAGCGAACACGCACACTACCTTTTGTTTTTCCGATTAAATTCAGGTACGTTTCGTTTTTTGCTCAGGATACGCCTTCTCGTTAGCTTGTTGTTGATCGAGTTGCGAGATTTGTTTGTGTGTATTGATCTAAATGTTGAACAGCACTCTTTGTTTGTTTTGCTTGCTTGTTTGGTCACTTAGGTTTCGTTATTTTTGATGATATTGATACCTGGTTTGTGTTGTTTAAGACTTTCCTTATTTGCAATACTTGCTTGATTTGGTCTTGAATATCATTTGTGAGTGACATTTGGTGTTTCTGCATATGTATTTCCCCATTCTAGTAGTGCGTGCTTTTCATTTGGCACTGTAAATAACATTTGGTTTGTAATAGGAACTGTAATGAACACGAGTTTGATGCATAATCCATGACTTTTGTCATGATATACGTCTTATTGATTGTCGATGATATTGTTATAAGACTACTCAAACTTAAAGATTGTCAAAGCTGTACCGGATAGTATTATTTAATGGAAATTGGTTCATGCTGATCTTATGGTGTGATTTATGATTTTGACGCAGCCTGTATCTTCAATTTATTTCTGGATTTCTGTACTATTCGACTGATATTTTATTAATAAATCATACCAGGTCTTTTCTCTCCCGTTTGGAGACCTTTGTTTTTGTCTCCTCCCAGTGATGGAGCTCAGGGTGAATATGTATAATTTTAAGCTATTGATTGACACATAAAATGCTGAGGTCATACAGTCAAAAGTTTGTTTAGAGTGTTGTTTTTCTGAATTCAAGTGAGCATTTGCTGGCTGCTATCGCACAGATGGGTTTGTATATAAATCTAAGCTGAATGTTTGAGGATAGAACTTAAGCAATGGATGACTACAGGGAATCGGAAGCTTTGCTTCCCAGCTGGATAGGTATAGGTTCAGCTGATACAGCAGAATCTCGTCTATTTATATTATCTTGCTTCATTGCTGGTTTGATAGGAATCCTTACTATATTCTATACTGCTTTCCAATGGAGAAGAAATATTAACTTAAGTTGGATGAAGGCCATAGCAAGGTCTAAAAAAAATCCAAAAGCTAAGAACAAGGTTCCTCTAGCTCCCCATACTTGGAAATTGGAATCGCTGACTCGAGCGAAAAGCTTTAACTGCTGTGTGTGTTTAAAGTCCATGTCGCCTTCTCAGACTCTTGGCCCGATGGCAACTTCAGACAGTTTTATCCACCATTGTGGTATATGTGGTGCAGCAGCTCACTTGGGCTGTTCCTCTAATGCCCAGAAGGACTGTAAGTGTGTGTCAATGTTTGGCTATGATCATGTGGTGCATCAATGGGCAGTACGATGGACAGAAGTGACAGATCAACCTGATGAATCCGCTTTCTGCAGCTACTGTGAAGATCCATGCAGTGGTTCTTTTCTTGGCGGATCCCCAATATGGTGCTGCTTATGGTGTCAGCGCCTAGTGCATGTTGACTGCCATGCTAGCATGTATAATGAAACAGGTGACGTTTGTGATCTGGGCTCTTTGAAAAGGCTCATCCTATCGCCTTTATATGTAAAACAACTGAATAGAACTTCTTCTGGTGGATTTCTGAGCTCAATTACCCACGGAGCAAATGAAATAGCATCAACTGTCCGTGCTAGTATCAGCAGAGGTCAAAGTAAGAAGCATAAGCGTGGAAATGGGACCTCAGCTGACTTGGGTAATGTTATTAAAACAAGTGATACATCCACAGAAAGCACAGCAGAGTCCACTCAAACAGCCAATGGTTCTCATGGGACAGAAGAATACATCAACGGAGGTGTTAATGCAGAGGAAGTGATCCAACGTTCAAATGGTGAAAAACGGAAGGTTGAAAAGATACCCAGCCTTAAAAGAAGCTCATCTTTAAATCGAAAGGATGAGTTACAGTCAGTACAGATGAAGCAAAAGTATGAATTGATTGATTTACCTACAGATTCACGGCCCCTACTAGTCTTCATCAACAAGAAGAGTGGTGCTCGAAGTGGAGATTCACTCAGGCAGAGACTGAACATTCTTCTGAATCCGGTACAGGTAAGAGCTATGGCCGAATCTTCTTGTCAGGCTACCATCGTGATTCATTATGCAATGTAAAAGCTTGAATTCAAGATTGCCTGCATGAATCTCTGCATACCCGCATTTCAATGTGGAGTAGTTATGTTACTTGATGAACATGCCTTCATTTCAATGATTAATAATTTGTGATCACTCTGACTACACATTGGCAGAGTTCATGTTCTCCTTCCATTAGCTGTTTCCGCACCATATAATAAAGGAAGACTCATAAGTGGGGGTATTTCTGGGCTCTGGGAAGGTTTGGGTGTCTATTTGTGTGTTGAAACCCCATGGACTGGCTCATATGCTTGTTCTGAGTTATTGATTAGTGATTTATTAGCTTCGTGGAATCAATTGTGTTTGTAAGTCTGTCATGCTTGATTCTGTCTTCATATTGATTGTGCCCTGTGATTTTGTTTGTGCATAGTGCTGGAAAGGTTTCATGTAGTTAACTCTCATGGGGTCACTGGCTCTCTGTTCAGATGCTCTTGTTGAATTCATGGAGTTTAACTCTTTTTTTTTTTCTTTCTAGATTACATTACATGTTCTATGCCTAGCTTTTATTCCCTTATGATGAGTACACTGACTACCTTATTCTTAATAGATTATTGAATTAAGCTCAACAAATGGTCCAGAAGCTGGATTCTACTTATTTAGGAGGGTGCCACATTTTCGTGTTCTAGTCTGCGGAGGAGATGGTACCGTTGGATGGGTTTTGAATGCCTTAGACATGCAAAACTATATTTCTCCTCCACCAGTGGCCATTCTTCCTGCCGGAACAGGAAATGATCTGGCCCGAGTTCTTTCTTGGGGAGGTGGCCTTGGCACAGTTGAAAGGCAAGGAGGGTACATTTTTACAAGACCTTGAACATGCTGCTGTTACAATTCTTGATAGATGGAAGGTTTCAATTTCTAACCTTGCAGGAGAGGCACTCCAATCCCCCAAGTTTATGAACAACTATCTTGGTATGGTCATTTCCTGATGATCATTTGTTTATTGATATATCTTTTTTCTTGACAACATTTTCTCATTTTAACAGAGCTTGTATGGTATAAGCCCGTCTAGCAGATATTCCTGTGAAATCGCTGTATATGTAGAGTTCCTACTAATTTCAATTTTGTGAACTTTTAATTGCCTAAGCTGATTGAACCTTAATTTTACTTGGTCATACTCCCTCCATCCCAATTTCAACTTCCCGCATTCCATTTCGGGACGTCCAAATTTCAACTTCGCTTCCCTGAATGGAAAATCCTTCTCCTACTTTATTCACTGTCTCTTCTACTTTATTCACTCTTTTTCCTACTTTATCACCATATCTCCTACTTTATTTACTCTTCTCTTAAAACTTATGCCCGGGCCCGCGGGAAGTGAACCGGGGATGGAGGGAGTATGTTTTACCAGTACAATAATATTTATTTCTTTGAAATCTTATTTCCCCCCTACATTTTTCCACCAAAGTGTTCTCCTTGCTTTATCATTACACTGTTTTGGTCCTCGGTCTCGGTGTTTCTTTCTCGTGGAGGTGTTTGTGTTAACACCTTTACTCATGTCTTGTGTCATTCACACCACCAGCCTACAGTGCCTTGAACTAAAATTTTCACATTCTTTTTTGTTATTCTTACTGGGGAAGAGTAGGATCTATTAATGCTTTTCAAATAACTAGAATAAAGGGTTGTCAAACCTATGAACTATTCTGAAACATATGTGAACAATCTTTCACAATTCTGCAGTGCTAAGATGACAAATTTGTGTTTGGAAGCCTTTAAAATTTATAATTACACCATGAGACTGGTACAAATAATTCATAGTTGGTAATTAAGATAATTTTGTCTCATCTAGCAGCCTAGTTGGTATTTTCTTGGTCAGACTTATTTTTTCGCAAAGTTTCACGCATTTGCATATCCTTAGTCAGCTTATCTACCTAGGATGCACTCTAGTTGCACAAATTGCAAGTCATTAATTTCAGTTGCGAGCCACAATCTTCCTACTGATCCATGATCAATAATTGATGTTCTTATTGTAGGGGTTGGCTGTGATGCGAAGGTCGCCCTAGAAATCCACAATTTGAGAGAAGAGAACCCTGAAAAGTTTTATAACCAGGTAGAGTCATATTTTTGTCTTGGAACTTGAAAACACATTCATTTTGGTCTGCTCGAGACTTATCAATCTAATTTATGTCATTAATAATATTCACATAGTACACCAGTTGTGCATTGATGTTTCTCCAAGTCATTTGGAAAAACAAATACACAGTATAAGGAAAGGTATATCTTAGGACATACATCAATGATCTCAGCTACAATAAAGATTGCGTCGCACTCTCTGGTGTTTCATTATACCCCCGCCCTTCTTATCTTCTTAGTCAGAAATTAATTTATTTATTAGAGTGATGGTGAAGTTGTAGGCAAATCACGAGTATTCTTGCATTTATCATTTTCATTCAATTGCAGGCAAGAATATTTTCATAAATAGCTGGTCTTTTATTTCCTTTGGTTTTCTACCGGTATTACTCCAGGCAACTAGTCCTGTTTGAGCAGTGTTTTAAGCCCTTTTTAGGGGATGGCTCTCGAAGTGTCTTTTTTCCACTCACAAGACTTGTACAAACACCTTGTTGTAGGGAAGTGTCGATCGATATTAAGAGCTCCATTTGCAGTTTTCTACGAAGTGTGGTGCAACTGATACATGGAAGAATTAATCTTGCTTGCTTTGACCTTCTATTGATTTCAAGTCTCCGAAATCAGTCATTGTAGTTTCTCTGTAATTGGACGATAGACTTGTCATCTTTTTGTTGCTTGTTGCGAGATTAGGATTGGACAAAAACTTAATCTGAACATGATGCATGATAATTTCGGTTCCTGTTTAAACTTTAAGATTGAAGGGCTCCTTGCAATTACTTTTGTCCTCTAAATTGTGCTTAGTGAAGATTCCTATTGCTTTCTTATATATTATCAATTGGAAGGATAAATTACATCTCATGGGGAAAAAAAGCGACAGTCATCTCTCCCTTTCTCCTCTCAGCTAAGCTATAAGAACAGTAAAGCTTTTTTATTACATCCTAGAACTATCTACCATTTCTTGTTGTTGAGGGGGCTCTGCAGATTTCTGCTCTGAATGCTGTTTTGTTTTCATTATGATTTTTCATATCTTGGAGCTTAAATGATCTTATCATCGTTGCAGTTCATGAATAAAGTACTTTATGCTCGAGAAGGTGCCAAGACTATTATGGATAGGACATTTGCCGATTTCCCCTGGCAAGTTCGAGTGGAGGTTGATGGTGTTGACATTGAGGTTCCTGAGGTGCGTACAGTAAAGTTTGTGGACCTGTTGAAGCAGTGATTTTATTATTTACTTTGGATCTTCTTTCCCCAGATGGATTGAACATATATTATTGAGTAGATCCTTTAAAACTTTGGTATATATGTTCTTTTCGAGGACTTTATATCAGGCTAATAAACTGTAGATTCAAAACATTTTGCATAATATCAGAAACATAACAAATAATAAAAATCAACTGAAAGGTTCAACAGTTCGAGTCAGAAAATTACAATGGAAGAATATCAGAAACGTAAGGCAAATATGTGTCCTTTTTTATTCAAAGTTTTCAAGGTTTTCGATGGAAAAATTAGAAAATTTGATCAATATGTTTTTTTAGATTATTTATTTATTTATTTTTATATCTCTCTCTGGATATTATGTTTGCTAGATAGGTTCCTTTGTTGTCACTCTCTTTTTGTGGACATATCTAGCTGTTGGATATGTATTCTCATTGAAAGTTTAATGTTGTTGTTGTTGTTCATGTAGGATGCAGAGGGTGTCCTTGTAACAAATATAGGAAGTTATATGGGTGGAGTTGACTTGTGGCAGAATGATGATGAGAACTATGAAAATTTTGATCCTCAGTCAATGCATGACAAAGTGCTTGAGGTTGTAAGCATTTCAGGAACTTGGCATCTAGGGAAGTTGCAGGTACGGATTGTTTCAAGTTCGGTGGTTTTATTCATGTACTCAAATTTGATTGTAAATACAATATGATCAGCTGAACATTCACAGCAGTTTAGTTGGTTAATGTATCTAAATTCTAATAAATGGCCTCAACCTGATTCAGAAAAGCAATCAGACATGCCTTTGGAAACGTCAATGTTGCTTCACACATATTTTACGTTGTCAAAATGTTTAAAAAGTGCAGTAAATACTAAATATTTTTTGGCTGAACGAATCACAGGCAAGGGATTGCCTATGAAATAATAAAACGCAATGTATTTAAGACCTGGATTTAAGAGTTAGCACAATATGTCTCATTAATGAGATCTTTCCTTTCCCCTACGAGACTTCATCCATGGAATTTGGTTCGTACATGCGAACAGGTTGGGCTGTCCCGAGCACGTAGGCTTGCACAGGGGCAGTCAATCAAGATTCAGCTTTGTGCTGGTTTGCCGGTTCAAATAGATGGAGAACCATGGTTTCAACAGCCGTGCACATTAACCATCACACATCATGGACAGGTATTTTTTTCTCCCCCCTAGATGCAAAACTTAGACACACTATCTGTAATTTCAACTCTGTTAGAAGCTGATAAGCAATCCCAAGATCTTTAGTCCACACTAATTAGTATTCTATTTCAAGTACTTACGGCGAATCTCATCCAAACAACTGCTGTATAATGACTCCTTATTTATGAAAAAATCCATCCATAGCACCACTAAGTTACTTGGAAATATCCAAAAAAGACACCACGTACCGTTTTTTGATCCCTTAATTCAACCATGGAGTACAATTTAGGTACCTTATAATGTAACATTGTCCAAATACAGTACCATGTGTCATGTTGCTGCATATTTAAGCAACATGTCTCATTTTGCAAATTTAAAACTTTGCTGGGCCAAACTGCAACTAAATAAAGAAACCCATTTTTCCAAAAAATTTTAGAATGACCCCATTTGTTCAGAAAATATTCAAATTCATCCTTAGTAAAATATAAATTGAAAAAGAAAATAAAAATCATAAAGAAATTCAAAATAATGAAAAAAATTAAAAAAGAAAAACAATATTACCTCCATGGTTTTGTCCAGGGAATGGAAGCTCCACGCTTCCATGGCCATGGAAGCTTTCTTTGATGGTGCTTCTTTTTCTTTTTTTGTTTAATTAAATTTTTTATTTCTGATCTTTTTACTTCATTTTTTTAAGAAATGGGACGAATTTGCACTTCTTTTATGAAAAATGGGTTGGTTTAAAATTTCTTAACGAATTGGGGTTTGTTTTGAATTACTCATATTTACATTTTGGTCCGACATATATGCTGCCACGTGTCAAGAGAACCTTAAATGGACGATGTTATAAAAATATAAAGTACCAAAACTGGACATGTCTTAGTTAAAATACCAAAACAGGTAACATAAGTGGTTTACTTGGGTGCCTTTTTTTAATTTTTCCAAGATACTCGAAACTCCATTGAACCATGTACTCTCTGAAAGTATATCATTTATCTGGAGTGGTAGGATAAATATGTGACGTGTGTACGTTCTTCACTCCCAGGCCTTTATGTTGAAGAGAGCAGCCGAAGAGCCTCTTGGCCATGCAGCTGCCATTATTGCTGATGTACTAGAGAACGCTGAGACCAATCAAGTTATTAATTCACAACAGAAACGGGCATTGCTTCAAGAAATGGCCCTCAGGCTGTCTTAGAACTGTATTTCTCTCAGTCGATGTACAAATTTTGTTTGTCTTCTCCCTCGCGTCCTACTTCGGTGATGACATTTTGATTAGCATGCAATATTACGACAAGAAGAAACACGTGTAGCTAATCTTTTCGTTTGGCAAACTCGTATATAGTCTACATTGATTTTTGCTCGCTTTGCTGGCCGATTTTCATGAGAATGAAATGTGATGACTTTCTAACCTGTGGTGAATGTTTGGATCCTACCTATAAATTCCAGTAGAATACTCCTGTTCCCTTATCAGTAGTCTCTTAGTTTCCAGTAGGTTCTTGTAAGTTTCCATTTTCTGGTTCAGGTTAAGGCTTTGAATATTCTCTGTTGGCAATAGTAAGATTGTTTGTATGGCAAGGAAGTCATTTTTGAATAATTTGTCTTAATTATTCTGGTTCAGGCATAGATACGTGTGGGTGACAAGACTCTTTCCAATTGACTTGTACACGTCTAATTCAAAGCTCTGACCGTGTCGACATGTAAATGTTATCCCATTGATGTTTGGAGTGCCTTGCAAGCGAGTTCCAATCAAAATAGTTCCTTTAAAACTTCCTCGTAGGGAGCAAATATTGTTGTCTACTTGTCTATATATACCTAATACATCTCAAGACCATTCATTTCCAGCTGAGTTATATTCATTGAAGAAATTTCCACTATATTGATGGAGTATTCATCGTCAGGTTCCAGTTCCTCAGAATCCTATTGGCAAAATGACCAGAACAGCCAGAATTTGCCAAGAACGCGTGACATGATTCGATGGAAATCGGGGAAAAAGCTTGACCCGAGGCTTCTTTCGCTGTTAGAATCCTTCAGGGAAATCTATGACGAACGACAGGAGTTCTCAGGAAGATTTTCGGTGGCCCTTACGAGGAGTTGTTCAATAAGGTGAGTGTAGCAAAGAAGAAGATGAAGAAAGCTCGGAGCATGCCGCGTAGCATGAGCATGCGTGCGCGTGGAATTGATGATGAAATCAAAGGATTGAGACTTGAGAGGTTCAAAGTTCGCACCCCGAATGTGGCTGTGGATGGAACCGGTGATGGTCAATCCGGTCAGACAAGGACGACTCAGTCTTCCCAAGGTTCGAAGGGTTCTAAGTGACGATGTTTTGGACTAATCCTTAACGTACGGGCACAAATTTAGTTATCAAGCAGTTTCAGTTAGTGGCCATATATTCGTAAGAGTAAAAATAACACACCAAGAAATTTATTTATTACTTTCACCCATCCTGGTAAAATATTCTCATATAGTTTTGCTACCCGTTTTCGATTGTAAATTACTTCTAAATCATGTATATTGAAACAATGTAATAAAAATACCAATCAACTAAGCGAGAAGATTGGCTTGCATCTTTTGTAAATGTACAAGGTCCGAGGTATAGTATCTACCGATGAAGAGTTATGTGGGCAGTACTGTGTCATATGTATATTTTGCGTGAATTGTATGAATTCATTGTAATTAATATTTATTCTTTCATTGGGTGTTTAATTGTGCAAGTTACCCTTTAATTAATTTATATAAGTTGCAGATACGCACTAAAATACACGTCAAATTTTAAATTCTTGGAACTAAGAGCTAGCAATTCCTTAATTGTACATATTTTATGGTAAAAAGTAAAAAACACATGGAACAAAATACGTACATATGGCTTTAACAATAAACTTTGATGTTCTAAATAAACACTCGATGTTTGAGTAGAGAATACTAATGAATATATTACCTATACACTCAATGTATATGGTAATAATTGATATGTTTTGAGGTGAACTATAAACTCTATGATATTGTCAATTCATCTTCAAAATACTAAAGCTCTAAAAAAGGTCAAAGCTTACAACAATTTTGGACGAATTGAGTATACCATATTAGTGTTTTATGGTGCTTTAAATATCGTAGCAAACTTTTATGTGGAGTATACTAAACATTAGAATGCCATGAAACAGTATAGCAATTTTGTACCATAGAATAAACAAAAACTCGGCTTATTTCTATACGACATAAGGAGTATACTAAATAATGATCCAATCAACAAACATAACGAAATGTGATAAAATGATACGTCGCCAACAATGGTATACATAATCAACCATAAATTCTAAAATTACAAAGACATACAACAATCATCAAGAGAGAAAATGGTACGCTAGTAATCTTATACATTTTCAACTCTAATTATATTATTATACAACCATAAACATACTAAAAAACACCTCATCACAAAGTCGTACTGATGAGATCGTGTCAGACACAAAAATACACTATGATTCCGGATTGACCTGGACCTTATTCTTGTGCTTCTTCACAACATCCTTAACGGATTTATCAACAACCTTAACACCATACTGGATCGCGTCAACAGCAAGCTCAGCTACTTTATCTACCACCATTGTTGAGACATGCTTCCTCGATTTATACGAAGAGCTTGCTTTTCTTCCATCATTTTCACGATCCATTTCCATGTTATATTTGATAAAACCGTTAGCAAAATTTGCTTTTGTGTGCTTAATTTCTGGTAACTAAGAGAATTATATATGGATGTAGCTTAGACGTTCGAGTTGTATGGTCATTACTATAAAGTTTCCATGAAGCTTAATTTGTGATTTCAGTCTGTAGCTTGGTATATATGTTGATTTATGAATTGCTTATCGTTTTCCAGTGCAAATTCTTTATTATTTTATTTTATTTACATTATTTTTAGCCCAACAAAATGTATTAAACGAGCAAGAAATTTGGGTTTAATGCTTGTGAAATTACCTTATATACCGGACTTGATGTCCGGTAGAGCAATTTCGCTTCTAATATGAAAAAAGCTTAAGTTGTAGTAATTGATTCCCTATATCGATGAGAAATAAAATCATTTTACCAATGGGCAAAATAGCCTCACAAGAGTCATGAACTTATCTCCAAAGAACTGTAATTCATCATGTAAAAGTGGGAGTCAATAATATTATTATTATGAGACATGGTTGACTCCGTTGGTTTAAATAGTAAGTATATCATCCTCTTTATCACAGGTTTGAATCTGAATGGGACCGAATTTACGATCAACAACTTCCGAGACCAAGTGTGATTTGCAGTCTATTATGTTAGGGTTAACGGATGCGAGTTTTCAAAATGATGAGTTTGATCAAGAGTTTCCAGTGGGTGACTTGTTTGTCTTCACTCATAAAGATATTTTCCCCCTCATTACCCAAGTGTGTGTTTATATCCTCAAAAACATTTGTCTATCAACATCTTCACTGAAACTCCAGTTCAATTTCAGACACAATTCTGCAGCATTCACATTGAAGAAATGGCAAACTCTATTTGCTTATCGTCTTCACCTAACATTTCTATGAACACCATTCACAAATCTGGTACTCATCTTTCTTTCATTCTGTGAGTTGTAATTTTGCAGTGATTCTGTTCTGCAAATGAGCACATATTCATTCATTCATGCTCTTTTTGTAGGAATTATTACTCACAAACGTACATATACGAAACCGGGTTGGATGAATAAACGCCATACCACAAAACAAGCTGCTTTTGAAGCTCTAAAGCTCAAGGTGAGTAGTGTTCTTCACTCCAGTATCTGAATTTCATTTGTAAAGTACTAAACGACCTGGAGTTCGGAAACGCTGCAGGCTGTAGACGACGATCAACCAAGCACCATGCCGAATAGCTTACTCTGTGCTGATTGTGAGGGAAAGGGTCAGTAGTTTCTATTGTTTAGAAAAAAACAGGCCTTTCATAAACTGTGTTCATTTTGCACAAGCTTACAGACAATCTGATTGCCCTGTGCATTTCTGATCTGGAACTACAGGTTGCAAGAACTGTTCACAGTGCAAGGGCAGTGGAGTGAATTCCGAGGAACAATTTAACGGGAAATTCAAAGTGGGTGCTCGTTGTTGGCTATGCGGGTAAATGCTGATAAGTTTTGGTATCTTCTGCTTATCAGTGAAAGCTTAATACTGTCACATTGTGACTTCATTTCTCATCTTGTTATTGATTGGCTTCAACTTCCTACAGTGGCAAAAAGGAGGTTCTCTGTGGAAACTGTAATGGTGCTGGCTTCATTGGAGGTTTCATGAGCACATTCGATAGATAGCACGCGCCTCTGCAGATCTCTCATCGACAAGACACGATATGCTCGACTCGTTGGGAGTGTATGCTCAGATAGATTTACACACTCCTAGTCTGCATATCATTATTGATACTGAAAATACTGAAACAAGTATCTGTACATATACGTTCTTTGCTACAGATAATAGCTAAGAGGGGGAGAAACAAGTAAAGTATCTGCACATATACAACACGAGACTTCTTAAGGCCATTCTGATCGTATACATTTACGCATACAGGTAAGTCTGAACAATTGGTGTGTAAAGAAATATACATCTAAGAGGGGGTGAATTAGGTGTATCAAAAAAATTTAAGGGAAATTTTCGAATACTCTGCTCAAAGTTTCTTTCAAATGCAGTAATAATTCAGTTTCTTTCAAATATTTCGAAAACTCTTGGAAGTGTACGTTTGCACTTTTGTGGACTGAGGGAGTATCTTTCTTTAAGTAGTAAGAAGTATAGATGATGTACAACATCGATTTACTAGAGTTAAAAGGTGCTCAAGTGCAAAAAACCTCTTTAACATCTCAACCTGCTATTTCCCGACTTGATGGCCGTCCGACCAATACCCCGATGATGGACATTGGGAATAAAAGGTGGAGTACATCTGAAGTTGAATCCATCCAAAACCAAAAGAAATAATCACTATGATTTAGATGATTATTCAAGGTTTACTATGGTAATTTTAGTCGGACACAAGTATTAGTTTTTTAACCCAACTAACATTGCATTAATTAAATATCAAAGAGACATTTTGTTCATAGCCTTGTATGGTTGTATGGGGACACCTTGTTGTTGTCTTTCGTTAAGTACAAACCAAGCCACAAAGGGCAAATATCCCAAATTTTAAGACTACTACAAAGATTAACATAGTTTGAAGGGTGAGACTCAAAACAATCAAAAGCTTCATAATTTTCAAAATGATGTCCACTTCCAATTTTAGCCAAAAGATATGCAGCACCATTGCTATCTCTGAAGATCAGCTGCAACTGTACATTATCCTCCCTTCCAAACTTGCTCCTAATCTGATTCACTAGTTCCTTGTGGTTCTAAGCTGGTCCTTGTTACTGTTAACACAATCAAAGACATATCTTGAG